>OMNV01020600.1:0-10599 GCA_900303265.1 Brotula barbata | reverse complement strand
CTGTTCTCCTCTTTGTGCTCCTCACTGTACTCCTCTCTGTTCTCCTCTCTGTACTCCTCTCTGTGCTCCTCTCTGTACTCCTCTCTGTTCATTAAATGTTTGGTTGTTGAGTGAAATGTTTGGAAACAATTAGACAAGAAAAAGGAGAGAAGTCACATATTCATCTGACGTTTTCAGGAATCATCTGAGAGCACAAACACCACCATAGAGGATGAAGATACCAGAGGTGAACACACACACACACACACACACACACAAACACACACACACACACAAACACCACCATAGAGGATGAAGATACCAGAGGTGAACACACACACACACACACAAACACACACACACACACACACACACACACACACACACACACAAACACACAAAACCCCCCAAAAAACACTGCTAGTAAAATGTCAGCATCCTATCAACGCAGATTTACTCTGATTCACTCCATCATCCCCGGTCCACGCTGAGGGATCCAGAGGAGAAAGCGTTACAGTCTTTACTTTACAGACACTCACCATCATCATCACCATCATCATCATCACTATGTGGAGAAGATACACAATGAAATGAAAGCTGAGGTCACGCTGGGTTAGGTTGGGATTATAATCCATTTTAACCGTGCTGCATCTGTGGCGTTGGATGATTTCACACCAACTGTTCTGGCAGTAGCGCTGAACTGTTGTGATTTTTCAGACCAATCAGTGAGACTGTGATTCAAAATGAGAGGTTTGTCATAATGCCTGCTCAGAAATGATGTTATCGCTGCTGATGCAGTACGGGTACCCACTGTTTGTTGCCACACCGGACATATGATTTGACGCGGGGAGTAATTTGTTCGAGCAGGTTCAGGCTCCGGCTGTGACCTTTTCATCGAAACCTATTGTCGTCTCTTAATTTGATTTATTCAATTAATCTCAGGGAACTCGACAAGACACAAACGCCATTAGTGTTAGATGTGGAATGATGATAGCTTCTCTCTTCTCTCTCTCCTTTCATTATTTTTTTGTTAAACTCTCTTCCGTCCGTCCTTCATCCGAGCTTCAGTTGAAATTCGTCCAGGCTTTGTTTTCCCACTCCTATCTGTCCATCAGAATAACCCCACCTGCAGCTCTGCCCCTCTCTTTTATCTGTCTTATCTCAGGCACCCACTTTGTCTTAGACACACAGACACACACACACACACACACACACACACCGACACACACAGGCATGTTTTAATTCAAATAGCCAACTAAATAATAGTACCTACAGAATGAAACAAAACAAACCATAAAAAAACACATCAAAACGTATGGACCATTTCCAAATAAATAAAAACGTAAACAAAGTATTGTGCATCCAAGTCTGGTATAAAAATATCTAGATTGAATGGTAAATTGAATATAATTAGCATCTTAACAGTAAGTTGTTCTTGTGTACCCGCGATGACCACGGGAACGGGACTGAACGTGATGGAAACGGCTGCAGAGCCTGGGACGTTAGCCAGGGTCAGCCGGGTGGAAATGAAATTCATGCAGCGCACATCAGCATCCAACAAGCAGAGAAAACATCCATCAACACCAACAGCTGGCCGCCGGCAAAAATATGGTTCAGGGCTGGTTTTGGTTCTGAAAGGCTGCCCAGTTCAGCGTGATCGTGTTTTATATTCATACGATACAAAGATGACGAGTACAGACACGTCAGTCTTATCTTATCTACATATGACTGTTAGTGGCTTTAGTTGCTTGTGTTTTTATGGTATCCTTGGACAGATTTTGTTATTTGTATTTCGGTTTGCATCATGTTTGGTGACCTATGGATTGTTTTGTTTTTTGTTTTTTGTTTTTTGCCGACGATGTAGCAATGTTACCCTCATTGCCCTCAACTGGACCAGTGGGATTACAATGGATGTTCCTTCATCCGTCTGACCTGGGAACGCCATGGGATCCCCTGTGAAGAGATGGAGGACTTGTGTTAGCTTGCTTCACCTAGATGTGGATCATCTGCAGAGGAGGGAAGGATGGATTAATCAGTAGAGTTTATAACAGTGACTTAGTCATAAGACAGCAGATACATAGGACTAGATGATTTAAATAGTAAAAAAAAGGTAAAAAAATATATAATTGTATCGATGCACCGTGGAGCATAAAACCATTTTTGAAAAAGTAAACAGAAGAGTAATTGTCTGAGTATTTTCCTTGAAATCCTTCGTCTTTATCAGTGTAATGGAAGCTACATCCTGGTTATATTTGTCACTGTTTCTTAATCTGTGCCACTCCAACCTGTGTTGATCTTACTCATTAGCATCATTACTGTGCAGCCTGCAGCACGGGGCTGGCAATGCTTCTCTCCTCCATTTCTGTCTCTCTCCTCCTTTGTTATCCTGTCTTCCTCCTCCCTCTTCCCCACTTCCCTGTTGGAAGTTTGGCACCATCATCCGTTTTTTTGGGGGGTTTTTTGCACTCTTCTCTCGATCCATGTGTCTGTTTCCTCCTCTTTCCCTTATTCTTAATTTAGAGTGGAGGGCAGAATGGGTGATAAGGTGAGAAACAAACAAACATAGAGAGAGAGAGAGAATAAAGCAGAGTGTGGGTGAAGATACTGAGCGGAGCGAGTGAGAGAGAGAGAGAGAGAGAGAGAGGGGAAAGTCAGTGACAAAAAAGAAGAATAGAAGAGTGACATACAGAGAGGAAGATGGAAGAGAGATGAGGCAGGTGTTTCTATTCCATTAAGGGAGTAATGTGCATGGCTAGAAATAGCCTCGGTATACACACAGACACACACACACACACTTACATAAAGCAGGGAATGCTAAAGGCTTCCACAGAGAGAAGAGGCAGCAGCTACATTTCTGTAAATATCAGGATACAATATTTTCTTCTCCAGGCTTCCATTGTTTCTCCCCATCACTCGTGCTGTGTCTTTTTCCTTCCTTTTTGTGGTATTCACTTTTTTCTTTCGCTTTGTTTTGATCCCTGCTCTTCTCAGTGATTTTTCGCCCCCTCTACTCCATATTTCTGATCTCTCAGCTCATATATGGGACACATACGGCATTGTCTCATCAGTCTGCCTCTCTGAGTGAATTGCTACATACTGCACCATTATGTTTTTATTACTATTATTAATTAGAGATGTAACAATACAATTTAACAGCGATACGATACGCATCACGATACCATACAAGGACAATATTGGTTCATTTCGAGATAATAACTAGTTAGCCAAAAATTATTAGCCAGAGATTGCTCGAAGTTTGTCGCTGTTACATATCCAATTTGCATTATTCCAGGAAGTAAAGGGTACTTGTCCAGGACAGGAAAAAGTACAGTATTGAATTGGACTGAATGTAAAATGGGATTTCTTCTCTTCTGAAAACATGGCTTTCACTGATATACATTTATATGTTAGTCGACCAAGATAACTAACAACTGAGTAACAGTAACGTTACGCAACAGTTCCACTGAGCTCTTAGTGAGTGTGTATGGAGTGTTGAAACATAGGAGAGGACAGAAACAGTGCAATCATAAATGAGAGCAAAACGCAAAAGAAAGTCTCACACTGCACTGAAATGAAATGAGTGTAAATAAATGAGGGGAATAACAACTTTTTGCTGTCATTTAAGAGTTTCTGTTGCTCCACACACACACGCACACAGAGCAGTGTGAACCCGGTGATGAACAGTGAACCCGGTAATGTACTGGATTTTCCAACAACTACAGTTTTAATGTTACTGGAAGTGCAACAAAAGTTTTGTGAGTGAAAATCCAACAGGAGTATTTGAAACCATGTTGTGAGTCTTGAAAAATAGGGCGTCATATATTCAGATCAATAAGGTAATGTTCCTTTAACAGATTTGTACTGATCTGATATCTTCACCACATATTTCTTTTTCCACACAATAATTTTTAAAATCATATCCACCATCAGCCATTATCGTCTCTTCTTCTCTCTGAAATCGCCGCATGTGTCATAGAATGAACATCTCAGAAGGACAGCAGACAGATTATCTTCGCCCTCCAAGCAGAGTTTGTCGTGTGTGATCATGATCAATAAGATCAAAGTCACTTTAGGAGGATGAGTTTCATCTTACATATGGATGTAGTTGTATCGTTTGAATCTAAGTCAATGCATCACTGCAATGCACTTATTGTGACATTCTTATCAATATAATAACAACAATAATAGTAATACCACTCCTACTACTACTACTACTAATACTACTAATAATAATAAAAGGCAATTTAAAAGACTGAATAAAAAATACAATAAATATGTAATAATGGTAAAATAATAAAAAGAGGTAGAATAACCCGTTTTGATCAGAGAGAGTGAGTGGGAGACTCTGATGAATATGAGGAGTGAGCTCCACAGGCTGGGTGTCGTGATGGGGAGGGGTGGGGGTGATTTGGAGTGGTGGGGTGGTGAGGAGGTCGGCATCGGCTGATCTGAGATGACAGGTGGGGGTGCACTCGTAGAGAAGGTTTTTTAAGGTATTGGAGGTGAGGTTATGTAGAGCTTTAGAGGTGATGGGTAAAGTCTTGAACTGAGTTCTCTGCTGCATAAGGAGTCAGTGAATGTTTTGAAGGATGGAGGTGATGTGCAGGAGGGGGAGGGGATGAATTTCAGATAGACTATAGTTTTTGAAGGGGAGTGGAGGGGATTCCATGTAGAGTTCTGTTACAGTAATCCAGTCTGGATCCGGGAAAGAGGGGCCGTGAAGGAGAGGATGGGTCGCAGGCAATCAGACATGACAGTGAGATTTTTGGACCTGGGAGGAAGCAGTGAGTTTGTGACCATCAGTGTTCAGTGAGTGCTTCTGGGGGGAGGGGCAGAGCGATTGAGCTAGACCTGGACGATGAAAAGCAGGGGCTCCAGTATCAAACCTTGGGGGACCCCGTAATCGCCACCATCCCCAGGATTACCGTAATAAATTATTACCGTGGCAATTGTGAAAACACCGGGAAAGGAAAGGACATCATTGGAATGCTTGTTCGATACCGAGCAAGAACGGATGAAAACAGAAGGTCGAAAGGATCTGAATTGAACACACACCACATGCCTGATTTCAATTCGAAGAGCTGCTATTGTGAGTCAACCAGGGTCCTGCTGCTCCGTAAAAACAGCTCATCCAGGATCAGAATCTCTGCCATTAAAACTCATCAAAGGTTCAAACACAAATTGTGACTCTCCAGCTGTGACCCATAAAGACGACGCTGCCTGCACCACATGTGACCCCCGTGTTATTCTAACTCTTCACTTCCTGTCTGCTTCAGCTAGGAGTTCACACATTGTGGACACGATTTCAATGGACGCCTTAGCTGGCTTCCTCCAGGGTACTCTTACATAGAGACAGAGAGACTTGTGGACAGATAGAAGGACTTATAATGTATTTAACACATTTTTTTTATGGTTTGATTGAAAGTAAAAATATGGACAAAAATGCTGCGTGAGAGAGAAAAGAGTGCACCGGGCGAGGGCACGTGCACATATGTGGAACTGAGAGCCATTTTGTGTTTTGTGTCCTGAATTAATGTGCACATCTGTTTTGTGCTTTTATGTTGTGTGTGTGTGTGTATGTGTGTGTGGGGGAGGTGGGAGGTGGGAGGCATGAGTGTGTGTGAAATATGACTTGCAAATGCAGGTGGGCCACACTATTTATAATACATGTACTGTATATCAGCAGCAACCTTGGATAGAAGCCTCTCAGATGACAGACAGTAACCCATCCAGCCTAATAATTCCATTTTACGCACACACACACACACACACACACCGCCACAGGGGGCATCTAAATCCTTACGAAATGGATTTAAAATAGATTTCCCCAGCAAAGACATAATGCATATAAAATGACAAATACACACCGACACACCCTTTCCAGTGTCACCCACACAGATTGTCAACACACAAGCCTTTCACACACACGTTTCTGGCAGCCCACATAATGTAGCCCTATAACCTCTCATGCCTCTGCAGCAATAACTCACCCATAATTGTCCTCTCACCCTGTACCATTCCTCCTTCCTGTCACTTATTTGTGAGATTAACATGGAATCAAATGTGCAGAAGGGTCACGTATGTGCGGAATTCGCTCCTTTATGCAGCCGCACATAGCTTCACTCCTCCTGCGTTTGGTTTTGCAGACCTAAAATACACTTCTGTGATGTAAACTGAAGAGGGCTGACCTCCAGCGCGCACTAGGCACTTTACAGGGTGATGCTGTTGTGATGAAGGTCAGGAAGAAAATGGTGGGTAGCAGGTGGGAAGTGAGTTGTTGCTGAGGGAGTTTAAGCATCTTTTGGATTTGCTCATGAGTGAAGGTGGGATGGAGCAGGAGATCAATATTTTTAATGTGTTTAGATGAGTTTAAATGTCGTCCGAATGATCGCTGTGTTTGATCTGTCATAATTCCATACGTCTTATACGTCTGCTATGAATCTAATCATCACGGGAGATATTTTCCACTATGACAGGATTTAATTGAATGTTCTTTTTTTATTTTATGAGTCTTTTCTACTTATTTTTACCACATGACAACTCGGACAAAGTAAAAACCATAGCATGGAAGTCAGTGCAGTGTGCTGTCTGCCCAGCTGTAGCACATCTGTCCATACTGAAAGAGATTTCCACTGAAGAGGCGTGTCTGTCTGAAAATAAATGTCAACTGATGGGGCACTAGGGCCATTTTAGGATCAACTGAGGGGGAACTAAACGAGAACAAGATCTGTAGCCATACATCTGTAGTAATACATCTGTAGTAATACATCTGTAGTAATACGTCTGTAGTAATACATCTGGAGCATTTGTGGTGATAATTGTTCATTATGTTTTGATTCATCAGGCTAATTATAGGTGTTTCATGCCCTCCTGTCCATTTTTGTGTAAATCTGCTGATTAATCATGAAGTTTAATCCGTCCCCAGCTGCCACGTTCAGTGCAGAGTATTCCACTCTATTCATCTGCATGAATGATGTTTCCAATTAGTGATATAGTTTTAGGCAAAAGTTCCAAATATGTGATAGGTCAGTCACTATCAGGTGACACCACAATGACATAGCTGTGGGATTATAGTTTAAGGGATTATAGGTAAAGGCTGCTTGCTACGTTGCTATAGGCGTCTCAGAACTACAGGGAGAGAATTCCTCTATATCATGTGTTATTAACATTTGTATCAGATCATTTATAGTTTAAGCCTATAAAAAAATGTTAATATTGAAGACTTGAGGCTGATTTGTTCTTAGATCTTCAAATTCAATACAAGCTCAACTTCGCGAATTATCAAACGATGTTCCTTGAAAAGGTGAATTCATTGATGGTTCCTTTAATCTCAAAGATTAAGATGTGCTTCAAAGCATTTTCCCACCGGAAAAAAAACATCAACCCTTTTGCTCTTCGATTATTATACAAAATGAATGATCGTTCAGGTGTAATAATTGAGAAATTAACTGCTGAGCAAAAAAAAACAAACAAAAACCCCCAAAAAGCTTTCAGTTTTTAATCATCATTAGCTAAGCTGGACAATAACCACAGGGGAACTCTGAATAGATTGGATCCATTCATAGTCCAAAGCAGGGGGTGGTTATTCAGAGTCACTATGAACACACACCCACTCATTCTAACCACACATAACAAAAATTGGTCCAACCAGAAAATTCATGCACTCAAAAAAGGAATACAAACCATTGACTTAGCACTACTCTATATAATAACATAATACACTGTATACTTTTTAACACACACCTATGTATAAAACAGGAACACACACAAAGAGTAAGCCATAATAGGATTATGACTGAAATAATGTAAGTACTCGAAGGAAGTTAATGAAATCAATTTGGAAAGTGCTCTCTTGAATAATTGATGGATTTTTAGTGACTGCGCCGCCATGCCAAACAGCAGACTCGATGAATCAGTGAATCTTCGCAAACTGGACGACAGGACATGTTTCTTAATGGTCGTAGATCCAATAACCGTCCAATGCTCTCACATTGTATTTAGTGATGATGGAGTGCTACATGTAGCCCATCCAAACACAGACGAAGGAGTTGAATTGTAGCTAATGAGATGATGGAGGGTATGCTGTGTGTGATGGAGCAGGTGGAGGTGTTTGGCAGTTATCCGCCCTCAATTGTGTCTCTGTGAGTTTGTGCTCGGCAGTAATACAGGTCTCACACTGACAAGCTCCATCCACAGTTAATGTTGTGTAGGAGGAGCACAGCACGACTCCCTGTCATTCAAATTACACCTAAAATAGAGTCTTGTTTGTGAGGCATCTTCACACGGGAGTGTTCACATCCTCCACAAGACACACCATCCACGTAAAGATGCAGAAACAGCCTCGATAATGGTGACGAGCACCAATAGCTGCTTAAGTGAGTCAAGGTATAAGTAGAGGAGCACATACATCCACCCAAACAGGCCAAAACAAAACGGCACACACACTTGGTTACCGTACAGCAGTTTCATTCATATAAACGAATACATTTTAGTCTGCCGCATCCTCATCCTCATCCGCATCCAGAGCACACGGAACCACGGTCGAAGAAATCAGATTTTTATCAATGAAGGAACTGACAATAATGTTGAAAAATGAAACTCTTAGGAAAGGAGAAAGTCCTAGAAGTCTCAGATAGAAATGGAAAGAGTGTTCCAGCTGTGAAAAAGGATGTGAACCAGGGTCTTTACGTGACAGATCTTGAATGAAGTACCCAGTACACAGTATCCAGTACCCAGTGTGTATAATACACAGTTTACCACAAACAAAAGCAAATAAAATACATTTTACTGGAATGTTTTTATTCACAGAGAGAATAAATACACTGGAATTTTCATTTAAATGCTAAATGGACTGCATTTCGATAGCGCTTCTTTTCCACAGCGCCTTACAATGTTTGCCTCACATTCACCCATTCACACACACACCGACGTCACCAATTCGGGGTTAGGGTTTTGCTCAGGGACCAACCCTTCCATCACGAGGCCATCGCCCTAAGCCACGCTGCTCCAACAGAATAATGAATACAGATTTAGATGAGTGAATTTTTATATTTTTATTATTGAGTGACTTTGCACAATGTATATTGGATAGACTGACAGGAATTATGTGTGTGTGTGTATGCTTGCATATGTGTGTGTCCAGACGGTGTTATTGTGCCTGCAGTGCTCCTCTGTGACCCCCTATGACTTATTTAATAGGTTCCATAGTGAAGCAGGTGGACACACACTCACACCCACACTCACACACTCACACACAATCGCACGCAGTCTAATGTACTTGTTTTTGACAGCCGTGAGTAAGCATCAGTCCATCTGTCTACTCTTAGGAGCAGACTATATTTATATCTTTCTGTGTGAGTGGATGAAGACTGTATTCATCTATATCTATCGATATATATATATATATATATTTATAATGGGCCTGTGTGTGTGTGTGTGGGTGATCAGTCTCAATATTGAGCCCTATTTTTTACGACATAATGGTTATATGGCATCCATTAGCTTTCATGTAACATAACAAATGGACACACACACATTCTTATCACTTACATGCACACACATTCACAACAAGCTTGCACTTTTACAGACGACCCTTATCATACAAACACACACATACTTTATCCTCTCTGCACACACACGAAATCCATACAGACAATAGAGATGAGCAGCAGTGCTGCACCTGCCCACTCAGTGTGCTTATCATCATCACACACACACACACATTTGGTTTCATCAGAAACACTCACATCTTATTTGCATGTCGTCTCCCCTTCTCTGTCCCACAGCTTACTTAAAACAGATACTCATCAGTGCTCATCTCGACTCTCTCTCCCTCTCTCTCACACACACACTTTGGTCACGTACACACAACTCACTCACATTCCTGTCATTCATTTCCATCACCGCCTTCCTTCCCGGCCATCATCGTCCTTTTCTCCCTTGTTGCATGCATCCACACACGTGTCGCTACAGTCTGACCTGATGAAGGACAAGGTAGACTTTACTGAATATCAGAACTCTTCATGTTGGAGCTTCAAGGAAACCTGCAGATATGCAGCCATCCATCATCCATTCATCCATCATCCATCATCCATCCATCTATCCATCCATCATCCATCATCCATCCATCCATCCATCCATGCATCCATCCATCATCCATCATCCATCATCCATCAATCAGCCATCCATCATCCATCATCCATTCATCCATCATCCATCATCCATCCATCTATCCATCCATCATCCATCATCCATCCATCATCCATCCATCCATCCATCAATCAGCCATCCATCATCCATCATCCATCCTCCATCCCTCATCCATCCATCCTCCAGCCATCCATCCATCCAGCCATCATCCATCCATCCATCCATAATCCATTCATCATCCATCCATCAATCAACCATCCATCATCCATACTCCATTGTCTATCATCCATCCATCATCCATCCATCCATAATAATTCATCCATCCATCATCCATTCATCCATCCATCCATTCATCCATCCATCATCTATCATTCATCCATCGATCCATCTATCCACGGTCTTTGTGTTAAAAAACCCCCAAAAACCCAAACCATCATCCTCAATTATCCTCAGTTGAAACCGTGCCTGATA
>OMNV01020595.1:0-26493 GCA_900303265.1 Brotula barbata | reverse complement strand
GCATGAATTCTTAATTGGCGTGAAATTCTATGTCTAAAAATGAAACTCTGTAATTCACACACACACACACACACACACACGCACACGCACACGCACACGCACACGTACGCAGCAGGCCCTGTTAGTGCGAGGGGCCGTCATTAAAATGTACCAGTCAGTCAGTCAAAATCTCCTGTTGAAATCAGAGAATCAAAATAAAGGAATAAAATCAAATCTGGATAGAAATGAATGAATGAATTCCAATACGTCCAATTGTTCTGTAAATAGTTTGAATAATTAGAATAAAGATTTTAACAAAACATGAAGAAAGGGTGGGAGTGGCCCAGGAAATGAAGTATAAACAAAATCAAACCTTAACAGAATGATAAAGCAGATTTAAAGCCATATTTTCAATAAATGTACGTTACTTACACCATGCTGCCTGACATCAGATACTGTTACTGGGAATAAAATCTTTTTTCTTCACAGTCTGTTTTGTTAAAGCAAGTCAAAGTTTTACTCCAATCTTTATGACGTTCAATCTGCAAACGCAAAGCTCACAAAGCTGCTATAAATCAATGACTGTCATGTAACTGTAACAACAACAGTGACTGTAACTGTACACGGTGTGAGAGGAAAGAGTTGTCAAGGTGCTCAGAGCCTACCATGGTTATCAGCTGGTCACCATGGTTATCAGCTGGTCACCATGGTTATCAGCTGGTCACCATGGTTATCAGCTGGTCACCGAGGTTGTTGTCCTTCTGAAGTCATAAGGTAAACAGTGATTATACACTTCCTGTTCTCAAACGAGGAGCGTGGGGAAGATGAGACTTAATGACAAGCTGTTAAAAACCCTCAATAAATCACTTTGATTTTAAAAGAGTCCAGAAAGAAAGAAATCCTTTCTTTCTTTTTTTTCTCCTTCAGATCAAGCGATTATAAACGATTATTACGGAGAGGAGGAGGAGGAGGCCCCTTCAGATGTGTTGGAGAGGTGTTGATTTGATCACTGCGGGTAAAAAGACCTCACGGTCGAGGTCAAAATTCAGTGAGAGTTGACTGAAAAGTTCCTTGAGTTTTTAAAAACTAATTTCAAGTTATGGCAGGTTGCCAAAAGCATCAATAGTGGATTATTTGGTAATACGAGAGGAAGTGGGGAGTTATGAATGACTCTGACTTGGTCTGGCTGCCTCACCACCCCAGGACTCGGCTGGACCACCTCAGTCCTTTCTTGCACTCCATCGTGGACCGTCTCGTCTAAGAGTTCAGGACTCATGTGGTCTACATGCATGTTCCTTGCATTTCCGTTGTATTCATTCATGTTTCTCTCTCCACTCTCAAATTGTAAATTTTGGTAATTTATCGCATGTTACCTGAAACGAATCCAAAAAAAGCTCAGTGGTGCCATCAGACACAAACACTTCCTCCTTAGTGGACGTATTAATCCTAATATTTAGAGTTTTGACGGTGTGAAAGAATATACAGAGTGCACATTGATTATCTCTGCTGTAAAACAAGAATACTTGAATCTAAATCTGTGCTCACATCATCAAAATAAGGCAGATTTTAGAAAATGTACTCGCATTGACGGAGGATGTTTAAGCGAATAAAAAGTGACGACGGCTGTGATTTGTCCAAATTTAACTTCATCGAATTCATTTTTAGCGGAATAGTTTTGGAAAATAAAGTTTGTCTTAAAGGGGCACTTGGGGCTAATTAGAAATTCAGGGGTGAACCTTGGACGGCCTTGAACAACAACAAAAAACTAAATGCAAAGGGTGAATAAAGGAGAGATTGTTTTGAGAGGAGTTTTCTCTCGTCGTGTGTGTTTCTGTGTCTTTGAAACACTGCATAAAGGCCTATACTTCTTTTTTAATGCAATTAGAAGTGAAAGAAGAAATACAGCACTTTTGGAGGAAAATGGGCAACGTACAAAAGGAAGGGGGGTTTTTTTTTTCTTCTCCCAAAGTCCTTGGCTGTCTTCTTGTGCATTAGTCCGCTAATTAAATATTATATGTTTAACGAACAATGGCACCTTGAAAGCTGCGGGATTGTTTGAGTCAAAGACGTGGCTGCAGCCTTGATGAGTGGAACCGTGCGCGGCCGTGACGAGGTAAAGAACACCATTGTTGCCGATCCTCTCCTCTTTTGACCCGCCATAATCCTTTCTAGAGGTTTTACAGCGCCGCTCCACGTTGTGCTCACCTCAAAGATAAAGACACGAGATGCAATTATACAGAGTGAGGAGGCGAGACATTTCTCAGCACGCTGAATCGCTTTTGCATAACTGGAATTTTTCGTCCTTCGCTACAGTCCAACTATGCTACTTTTTTCAAATGGTGCACATGTACGTCAGTTTGTTTAGGAGACAAACTAATCAGTCCTGTTGTCAGAGAATTTTTTTTCTCACCTGAAAAGCTTAATTACATGAAACCTTAATTCGTTTAAATATAACCGTTTAGACATTTTTTTGGTCTTTGTCTCCTTTTCTGTGTTGTCTGCAGTGTGTTTTGTTCCTTTATCTGGGGAATACGGTCCCTATTTCCTAAGCAGATCTGCATCTCTGAGGGAAAGATGCAACTAAAATTCAATCATTTATCAGCCGTGTTTTCGTGCGGCCTCTTCCCCTGCGCCTGCAATCACTTTCACCGTTTGCGCCCCCACGGGAACATGGAGACAGACAGTCGGTACCTCATTTGGGAGGCTCACCAGGAGGCTGCCCTCTTCTGTGCAGGTACCCTGACCGAACATTAGGGGTCACTGGTGCAGGGACAAGGACTCCAACCTTGCTGCCAAAGTACCGCTACAAAGGAGAAAGTCTCAAAGTGTGTTAAACTGGACTAAAATAATCTCATTCATCCAATTTTACATCAACGTTACAATAATATAACACTGGGAGATAGTATATCTATTAGTGAAACTTACTGCTTATATACTTGCGTTTCTTTCATTCTGATTTTGGACAGGGCTCCAGGAATTTGTCTTTCACGTCTGGCCCGACATGGAGCAGGATTTTCAAGACAGACAGAAACCCAAACGAAAAGCACCAAAATCATTCAAAATTCTCTGGAAATTATTTCAGTAGAAGGACGTCTTTCATCAAATTTGAGATAACTTTAACTGGCTTCAATTAGTCTTCTGTCACTCACAAAGATGCAGATGACTGCTGAACACCAAACCAAAGTCCTGTTCTTCCATATTTGATCGAAGCTCGCAAATAAATAATCAAACATCAGAGATTAGATCTACCGAGCTGAATCAGAATTCATGTACCAAGTAAAAACATCATACATTGGTATCATATTCATAAGTTGTGAAGTCCTAAAATGTCATGTTGACTTTCAGTCTTCAGGTATTTAAAGACCTTTGACAGATGGACCGAATAAGGTCTTATTTTGACATAAAGGCTTTTTAAAGATCCGTGAAGACAGTTTTCATTTTGATTATCTGTGGTTGTGTTAATCTACTGTAAAGCAAGTTTGTTGGTAGCCAAAGCATGACGAGCGCACCGTATTCACCCATTAAAAACTACTGAAACAGCGAGGAGTATGTTTCATGTTTTATATATTTTATTAAAGCACCTGAAGTCTCAGCTTGTTTGACAACCATCATACATGCACAGCTGTCTACCGTTTTGCCTGTGGAGATCCAAATAGGGGGATACCTTTAATGCCAAAGACTAATTTACACTTTATGGTATCGTGGATGAACAACACAACCAAATGATACAGACCATTTCCACATTAACACTGAAAATCATTCCTGTAAATAAGTTGAAATGGAAACAAATTTCCAGCAGAGTTGTGGTCTGCGCTGAATAAGCCTGCAAATAACCCTCTTCTGGTTTTATGATCAGGCTCAGTTTTTGTGGCTTTATGCTGCTCTGCTCAATGTGGGAACAATTAATATGTTTCTGGCACAAACTTCATCTCAATTTGCTACGACGACTCATCAACTGTGGTATAAAAAAGTATTTAAAAACGCACAGTGATAGCAAAACAGATTAACTAACCCCAATGGCCTCTCCTAACACAATGAAAATCCGATTGAACAGTTAATTCTACTGCTGTGTTTCCACACTCTATTGTATGTACAATGTCACAAAGAAAGACAATCGTGGAGAGCTACTTTCTTTAAAATTTGAAATATTCCTCTTTCTTCTCAAAGTAGAAGCTCAATCGTGCTTTGGCATAGCTGAAAGGAGGAGGAGAGAAAACAGGTGATCAGAGAACACAGAATTTTGATTCAGTAAATATTGAAAAACTCATACAATGCCATAACCAAAATCATTATGTGGCTACAAACAAAGACGAAGACATGTTCAGTAGAAAGAAACACTTTTTACCAGCCTGTTTAGAGAGCAACTTATCCTTTTGGCAGAGGATTTTAGGCGAGCAACTGAGGACAGCAAAGTTCACCGAGTAAGAAACATAACGTCACAAATCCACATTCTAGGCCCTTTTAAAGACTGGGATTTCACTCATTCCACCACAGAGAAAACAATTAAGTTTGAGACTAAAGACCACACTGCACATCAAATGACATAAAACAACAAAAACACTGACTTCAAACTGATACTCTTGTGATTTTTTAGAATTTCATGATTTAAAGGAAATGTACGCCTGATCTAATTCACTGGCAACGTTGTTATTTTTTTGGAAAATTGCAGCAATCTGCAGATATTTGTCATTTACTTTAAATGGATCCATAGAACACATTAAAAAACCAAGTAAATAAATGTGATGGGGTGCAACCAGCGAGAACTCCCCCCCATATAGTCTGTGTCTGCCCCGTGGTGTCCTGAGCAGAGTTATATCTTCATATATGTAACCTAGACATCTTTTTGATTTAGATTCCTATACTTCTTTTCACTAAAACGAAATATGTTGAGATGTTTTCTCGCTGACATTTCCTTGTACGTCTGTGCGCACAATAACGGCATTAAGAAAGAGACGGGTTTGTTGGAAGTTAACGTATAAGTCTATCTTTTTCTAGTGTGTGAAATATATATGAGCTATAGGTCATGCTGCAGGTCTGCTTTTAGCTGAAGGTGGGCATCGGGTTTTTGTTTGCTAAACTGCCATGACAATACAGCATCAAGTCTCTCTTCAGTAAAGCACCGAGTTTGAAAGCGGTGCCAAAGCCTGGACGCATTTCAAAAGTTGCAGCTAGAAAAGAGGTTTTGTGTTTGTTCAAACCATATTATCGAACGCTTCAATAAATCTGATGGCTGAGTACACCGTTGCCCTTGGCCATTATACTATGCTCTGAATACTATGCTTTGAAATTAAGTGAAGTTTCAAAAGCACAGAAAATGGAAGCACAGAGAGTAGTTTGTCCTTTAATCAGTGCTTTCAATGAACGCCTCAATGCCAAATCAGTTTTCTTTTATTACTTGCTGAGACAGAAACATAATTCAGATACATGCCTTTTAGTTACCTATATTCAATCTTTCTCTTCCCCAAATGTGTCTCCGGGTAACTCTGCTCTCAAATTATTATGTCACCATTAACCCCTGTGCTGTGTTGTTTGCTCTTTAAAAATTTCCGTGTAGATTCATTCTGGTTTCTATTGTTCCTTTGCTTCACGTGTCCTCTGTTGGTGGCAATTCTTTGGAGTTACAGTACGCGTCAAAGGTTTGCCAGTGGAAAACCCTATCAAAATAATTGGCAGGATTTGAATCAAATCACCCCAAAATTCTCCACTACACTCTGTTTCGGGATAGATTTGAGATGACAAATTATTCCACATTTTGTTGTAGAACGTTTATGTCGAAAAAATGTAAAGAAAAATCTGGCAAAACAAGTAAAATCTCATAAATAACTTGTAGATAATTCACTTTACTTTTTAATTTTTTTACATTCTAAATTCTATAAAATGCCAAAATAAAAAAATCCAAATCTTTAATTTCTAGAAAATTCTTCCACGTCGTTGTCATGTCCCACTTTTTGAATCTTTCACGCTTGCTTTTAAGGGTTTTTGCAGAAATGGCTTATTTGCACAAGCCAAAATGTGTCATTGGATATTAAAAAAAGCCTAATTCACTGAAAACATACATACAAAAATACCTTTAAAATCCAAGTAAGTTTGCTAATTGCTCCAATCCACGTAGTTGTTCAGTTATTGGTGAATGTTTTCCAGATCTGAAATGATGAATTACAGTCTAGCGTCTTAAAGTGCACTCAAGACATTCAACAAGGCACATCCACACATTCTTCTCTATTATTTGAAAAGGAGCTTAAACTATGAATGCTGTGTCTTCATGTACTGTTAGGCCATTACCTCTGCCAAGGATGTTATATTTTCACCCGATCTGTTGGTTAACTTGTTTGTTTCAGGATGATTCCATAAGTGCTGTGCTGATTTGGATGTAACTTGGTTCAAGGATAGATCCTGGCCCAAGGAAGAATGGAAGAATCCATTTGGTGCTGATTCAGATTCTGATCAGTAGTAACTGTAAAAGTAAATCATGTGCATAACCAATCTAAAATGGCCCTACTGGGTACAAGTGTAATTATTATCATCATTATTATTGTTGTTGTCATAATTTCCCTTTCACTCCTTATTTTTGGAACACATTTAGACACATTTAGTCTGGTCTTGGTCGGCTTTTGCAGAAGTATTAGCTCTAATGAGTGCCATTCAAAAATTCTGAAAAACAACTACTTTATAAGGCTCAAAAGTCATATTAGTGGGACATTCAAAAAATGAGTGAAAAGAACCTCAATATCAGGTTTTCAAAGGAAAAAAAATTGGTCATACCGATTGTGGCACGTAATCTTATTATATTCTGACCTGTCACACCCACACATTCTCTCCCCCTCTCTCACACACACACACCCTTCATAAGAGGAATTATATTTGAGTGAACCCATTTAAAAGAACAGCAGCGGTCATAGATGATCCCATTCATCCCCACTTTTATTAAGGCCGACACCTAAAACTGGTGTGCTTTACGTTTATCATCATCAGAGATGAAACTGAACCGTTTTCTATTTAGCACGAGTCGGGGGAAAATGAAGTCCCTCCAAAGCCGGTATTCCCTTTCACAATGTGCTTTTGTGCACAATTCCCCCAATTTCGAAGTCAGACTATTCCAAACAGTGGGCCTCCTCCTCATTCATTTCCTCATAATAATGTCTTTGTCAAATAACAGCTCGCCTTGCCAACACGTCCACAAATCTAAACCGCTGACTCGCAGACACTTTCAACACATGAATAATATCATATAAGGAAAGTAACGGGCGGGCGGGTTTGCATTCCCCTTGTGGCTCCCTATTGTCACATCTACATCTGGCTCTGGTTAAAGCACAAGGCCTGGGCGACGCCTGTCACTCGTTGGGAAGTCAGCGGAGATTTGGCTCAGGGGAATAACATTGAGAGGAAACAGGCCTTAAGACACGCGCGCACACACTCGCGCGCACACACTCGCGCGCACACTCTCACACACACACACACACACACACAGATCAAGAATCCTAATAAGTACCACAGATGGTGGATGAAGTATCCTTTACTTAGAGACATCTACTCCATTACAAGTAATAACCTCACTTCAATTAATACTTGTTAGTAAAGTGTTCTCCCGTATAGAAAGTAATCACGGGTGTTGCCTGGGAAGACTGAGAGTGATTAAGCTTTGTTGTCGGATTAAAAAGTGTTTGAGTGATCTTTAGACGAGAGAGAGGTGGGATGATACAGTATTTGTGACATAGGATCTTATCTTGTGTTTTGAATGTAAAATCTAACTACAGCCATCACTTAGTCAGAATCTCCCCACCCCCGTCTCTGTTTTAGGGGGCCTTCAAACGTTCTCTGTGGTTCCCCATGGTTACTGTTGCTCTCTGAGCTCATTTCACTTTAACCCTGCAGTTAAAGGAAGGTAACCTGAACCTCTCCGTGTACTTTAGGGCAACCTCAGCCGGCGGCTTAGAGGGGCAGACGTCTAGCAGGCGCATGTGGCCCTGCACGGGATGAGAGACGTATATGTAAGGGAGGACTGATGGCCCTGGAACAATAGCGCCTCTGTGCCTCAGCACCCCTCTGGATCACATTTCCTCCCAGGTCTAGATCGAAATGCGGCGGGGGCCCTGTCGCTGATCTAGTGAGCGGGCAGAGAAAGCCACACAGAGGGGAGGGTGCCGTGTGTCAATAGTGATTAGGATCACCATCACAACTGTGGCGGGTGCAGGGAGAAAGGAGGAAAACGTGGGGGGAGGTGGGTGGAAACATTTCACCCTCTTGAACTTTATTGTCTGGGTAGCCAGGAACGCCTTCTGGACTTGTTTTAAGATAATTCACAATACGTTTAGTGTTAAAATCTGAAGGGAGGCTTCATCCATCCATGATGTGTTGGTTAAAGAGTGAAGAAAGGCAGAGAATTCCATGTGTAAATATTTTGTCTGCATTAAAGAGCGACAACAGGGGAAGTGTGCATGTCGAGATGCTGCATACACAAAGTCTTGAGGGAATGCTTGGAAAAATGGAATATTTCCACAGACTGAAATCAAGTTGCCTGTCCTTTATTGGCATTTCTCTGCTTAGTGATTTGTATTTTGATCAAATTCCATCATCAACCTATCTTGATAGAGATTGCATGTTGGCACAAGGTGTAAATGCTGCTTACGTTATCAAGAACAAACCTTATGAAGTCAAAGTCAATCGAGGAGTATCGTGACTGCAAGATGGCCCAGAGACCCCAGAAGAAGTTGGACGCCTGGTGGACGAGAAAGAAAAAAAAAACATGTTTTTAGCTCTTCTATTACTGAACTTGTATTAATGTTTTAAATATTTGAATTTATCTTCTCCTCCTCCCCGACACAGATAGATTTAAATTCATTTCTTTCCTCCCACTTGTACAGAGACCGATTCTGAAACACTGCTGTAGACCTTGGAAAACTGTGGTTACTTAAAGTTTAAAGATGTTGTATTGAACTGTAATGCTCATTTTGTCTGTTACAGCTCACTGTGCTTGTGCGTTCACTTCATTATTGGTTTGGCAGCAGGAACTTGTGACCACCATGCTGTTCTCATACTGCCTTCTGATGATTAAATTAGGCTTCAAAAGCACACTTTTCTTATTTACCCCCTTGCCCCCGATTGCCCAGTCCCCTCTCTTTTTCCTCCATACTGGGAGGTCACTGCGGGGTCAGGTGTCACTGTCTTGCTCAGTAACACTTCAGCAGATCACATGCATTCTGACGTGCCGTCTGAATTGGAGCCACCAGGTTGAAGGACGAGCTTACAACCACTGAGCCAAGCAGCGATCAACAGGAACACATTTTAACAAGGATAAAAGTCCACGTCCACATCGGGACCCTCATGAGGCTGTGACACTCACGTGCGTATCTGAATACAAAAATGGGTTAACAGCTTTGGTTAAAATAAAGAAATCATCTGCAAAGTAGGAATTTGGTCATTAAATGCTATGGCCATTGGTCCTGTGATGTTTGAGACATTTTAAGCACCAAGTTGACAATCTGACCTGAGGGTGGCGCTATGGAACACGCTAAATGTCACCAAATTACTAAGATTCATTATATATGGAATTTGATTCATTTCATATCAATTTTCCTTGCAAGAGGCAGAGGATTTAGCTACGTCTGTTTAATGTTATTTAACAACAAATGTGCAAAAAAATGAAACCAAAATAAATCTACAGTTGCCAGCTATGCTATCCCTGCTTTCAAGGCTTGAATGCAGTCAGCATACAAGCAATGCTGGACCCCTGAGAATTCCTACTCGATGGCGTGAAATGTGCCAACAGACCATAGTTACGCTTCAGAAACCAAAGGCGCAGTCGGGTCAAACAAGCATTTGAGAGGGGACTAACGTGAAAATGTACAACTGAGCAGAAGGACATCATGTTGAGGTGGTTCGTATCACACACGCCGCCGTCAGCTTTTTTGATATGTCATGCTGTTTAATAATACTTTGATATGAAGGCCTGCATGAAGCTGTTTTTGGCTCTTAATAATTAGCAAAATATTGGCTGACAGTTGAATGTTCTCTTATTTTTGGAAATGGTTGGACAGCTGTAGACTTGAATGACTGGCATGTCAATGTGTGTGTGTGTGTGTGTGTGTGTGTGTCTGCTAATCGAACCATAATATTTCACAGGTTATTGTCAGAGAGTTGTCTTGATGCATTCAGACTTCACTTAATTGTCATACCTTTACCACGAAGCATGATTTTAAACTCAGGGACTTAACTCGTTATGGGGTATTATTGTGTTATTAGTAGTTTTCCTGCAGTGAACGATTAGTGTATTTGTTCCAGCGCTGCCTCCAGTTGTTGCGTTGTAACTGCTGCTGCTTGCCAGTTTCTGGCTGCACAGTCAGAATGACAAACCTCTGTATTGAATGGTTCCCTCCTTAATGGCTTTGCTTACTTAGGCTTGTGGACTTCCATGCCTCCATAAATTTCTGTTGTTCTCCACCCTTATTGTAAATCTTCATGGTAGGACCACTAATAGCGACTCCTAATAGGATCCAGACAGGCCTCTGTTCTGTGGCCCAGTGATATAATCACATTTTTATTTGATAATCAAATAAAGGCTGGAATGAAATACTTGAAGAGCAATGTGCGGTTTCCCTTTGGCTCCTTTCCCTCCCTGGCAGATTTTCATCTCTAATCTCTGTCTTTAGCTGCAGAAAGAGATTGAGCGTGTTTCCATTATGATTAATAACCGCTCTCCATTAAGAGACCATTAGTCTAACGCTAAGCAGAGGGCAGCAGTGACAGGCAACCATTGAGAAAAACGCAGATGAGAGATGAATGTATGTATGTGTGCGTACGTGTGCGTACGTGTGTGTCTGTGGAGAATGACATCACAGAGCTACAGGCTTTAGTCTTGACATCACTGGGGGTCCCAGACGACAGGACCTAAAGACCCAGCTGAGTCTCGGTACACTTTTCAAGGGATTAATATCGGAAAGATGCAGCTTCACGCCAAAAGAGCTTTGGCAACTCACCAGAACAGAGATGAGACTCACAAAGTGGACTCAATAGTCGCCGTAATTTTATGCTTGTAGGTAGTTAGAATTATGGACTGACATACTCAAATGTGCATTCAGCGTGCTTTGACAACTTTAATCAATTATCTAGCAACATAACTAGGAATAGAAGCAGTTAAGTGTCAAAGTTTTGACACTGAATTGAGCTGTTTCTACTGCCTGGAAATATGAATGGACAGTGTTACAGCGGTGACATCTGTGACTAAATGTGAAAAACTCTGCATGCAGAACACAACATCTACAGTGGCTGGAAAAGGTGGCAGAAGATTCATGTTTAAATCACCAAAAACCTTTTACTTTTCGCCTTTCACCTCACATCAAGGTCCTGGGTTCATGTTCTCCCAACATCTCAGTGTGCTCTGGTTTCCTTCTGCAGTCCAAAGACATGAACGGGAAAATACCCATAGGTGTGAATGAGTTTGTGTAGGTGTGTGCGTAAATCAGCGTAGAGAACGGAAGTTCCAAAATCATGATATTATTATTATTGTTATTAATCTTTCAATTGATTTTTTAAATTAAAATTTTAGCATTCGTTTCATCGTTTTATTCGCCTCTAATTAAAAAATAAAGATTGATTTGATTGTTTGGTAAGGCTGAAGACAACAGTCAAGAGTTTCTAGACATCACAAAAGATAACGCAAATAATGAAAATATATTTTCACAATGTGAATTTGCGATCTTTAAAAAAAACTTGGTCATAAGACATTTTTAAATCCAGTTTCTTGTACGGGAAATATGAAAAATAGTCTGATTTTCCTTTCCTCCTTTCCTCGGTTACTACAAAAATCCTATCAAAATAGTTTGTAAACTCGGCTTGTTAAGCACCGTGATCAGTTTCTCCCACTTCCCTTGAGTCCAGACTCCTCTTCAGTTTGTCCTAAAAAAATCTGATTTCAATCAACATGATGTTATCCCTTCTCTCACTCCGTTCGAGACCCATTTTTCCTTTCCCTCTTCTCCATCTCTGTTTCTCTGGCCGAGCCACTAGTTATTCTAAAAAATAATGTGCTTCTACAAAATAATGTGCCTCCTCATCATTTCTGGGCTATTTCAAGAGACATTCACACCACCCAAAAATTGGTGGGACAATTTTGCACATTGTGTTGAGCTATGAAAGCACTTTTTAGAGAGATATCCAAGCACCACTTGAGCCGCCAAAGAATGAAAATTGTGGTGAGAAGAAAAATAATTCTGGCTGATGTCTTTCATATTTCCCTGCGGCACTTTCTAATCAACTCAGATGGAGTCCATCAAACATCGAAGAGTGGCGGGTCAGCTGTGGATCGGGTGGATTTTCAGGGTGCTGGAAAAGTAAATTGTTCAAATGTGATGTTGAGGTGTTGCCACCCTGCCATTTCAGAGGTCTGCGCACATATGGATATTATTGAAATGCATGCACTAATCTCATAATAATGGGACATTTGAGACCATCCAAGAGCTGAACTTTAAAAAAGGAAATAACTGTTGAGAGATTTGTCACTTTCCAAAGTCTTTCCAAAGTGCTGAGGCACTACATAATGACACATTTCAACAAAGTCAGCGGGAGCAGACACTTACCAGTGAGAATTTGCAGACTTGTATGTAGAGCTGCATAACTTCTGCCTTTGTAACAGTGACCTCCCGCCCTGTGCTGTGCTTGTAACTCTCCAGATAGGCCATCAGCCAGTCACTCTGCAGCTGTTGGCTCGGATACAGGCTGTAGTTAACATCCTTCACACCTTCAGCACACAAACACAACATGTCATCACACTCACATCACATGATCAAACCTTCATTTCATTTGTCCACATTCGGCGGACATGCAAAACAAGAAGCCTGAAAATTTGATAATGTGCCCGGGTAGAAAATGCTACAAGGTCAAAGTAAATTTGTGCTTCTGTCTTCTCCTCCATAATAAGATGAAAGAAGAAATGAAAAGGAGGTGCAGTGGACGGTATATACAATTATTGAAAAATCAACACATATACACACTGGATTTTTTTGCTGAAATAACCTGAGCCTTAGATCCATTCAAATATTTTAACCAGCAAGGTTTTCATTCAAACAAGACAGAGTAAGTTATTACAGCACTACAATGAAGGAAAATGACAGTTACAATTATAGATTAATGACTTGATTGGATGAGTTCTGCAGTGCAAACTCAAAGCTCATATGAATGTTCAAAGTGTGCGTAAAAGAGTTAAATTGAGGATTCCTCCTGTCAGCTTTGCTGGTATGCAGATGAATTATTGGAGGCATTTATATCACCATGCAGAATATCAACTAGATAAATCAACCAACCAGGATAAAGGACATCTTGAGGATGCATATGACACAACAACCTCAAAGGCTAAATTTACACTGAAGGTGTCGGTACCCAATTCTGAAAATTATTATTATTTTTTGCCTGTATCAGATGTCCTTGACAGCTTCTTTGCACATTCGGCTGGTTTACATGCACTTGAAAATGTGACTGAAGATAAGGTATACGTGCACAGACATACACGTGTCGTCCTATTGAGGAAATGCAGCATACTCCGATTGAGACGTTTCTGAACATGCTACGAATATTACAATCACATAGTAAAGGTGTGCTACTCGGCGCAAGCATAATTCACTTTGTGCCTATTTTGGGGTGACATTTCTGAAGTTGTTGGCAAGGACCAATGCAATACCTCCACGGACCACCTGGATGCGACAGACCATTAGTGAGGCCCCCTAAAGGAGAAGAAGGATTCAAGCAATTGCAACCTGGGTGTTTGCGATGTTCGCAGCTTCTTAATTTCAATGTCACATCTGAATGAGAGCAAGAAATCATTCATCTGTAGGCAAATGCAAGTCAGAAGGGAGAGGAAAGTCAAACCTGGGTATATAGGTATAATTGGCATATGGTAAATCAGACTTATTTTCACATTTGATTAGAGTAGATCTAATAAGTCATAAATAAGGAGGTCATTTGTACTCATGTAAATATAGCTAAAGACAAACACAACACAAACGATGGACAAACAATGCACACCTAATATTGCTTCATGTACAGTGCATTCAGCACTTCACATTAGGCTTTACAATATGTTTTGGCCAATAAGAAATCTGTACCCATCTGCATTCAAACGCAGACCTACCTGCAAATTCATTGAAGTGATTGCCAATATCAAAGGCCTGGTAGTTGTAATCAGCGTACTCGTAGTCAATGAATTTCACCATTCCTAACAGAGAGAGAGAAATGTGCCTGTGGTTACCAAGACAACATGAGAAATATGTCTTAGATATGGGCATATAACTGAAGGCTCTGCCTCCATTATTGACAGTACAGAGCCTTGTGAGTGTAAAAGGAAGGAGTCTTTTTGAGTCACACTGAGTATCCTTGTAAAACATGCGAGAATAAATAAAAGGATAAGTAAGCTATTTCATAAATGATGATATTTAATGGCACAAAGGTTTGATTCTGTGTGTTAAATGAGGAAAAGAGAAACAAAGAGCCAATGTTGCATTCAGGTCCACACAAAGAACTCCAATTACTGAGTTTAGCATACTCTTTTATTTCTGACTGCATTAATTTTGCTATTGCCGCTTTGCTTGTAGTCTTGGTCACATAAATCTCAACCCCGCTTATTTCAGCTTTATATGGAAAATATGTGGAGTGCGGCAGCCTCACCCTCTCTGTCGTTGTAGATGATGTTTTTAGTCAGAAGGTCGTTGTGACAGAGGACAGTTGGTGAGTCGATCTGAGACAGGTGTCTCTTCAGGGACTGCATTTCAGTGGACAGTGTCTCGAAGCTGGGCAATTCACACGGGGAGGCACGACTGCAGTGGACAAAAGACAGTGTATTGAGTTTTTAATTCCTGTACTGTTTTGTGGGTCTTTTGTGGACCAGATCTGTTCTGATCTGATCTGAAGTTTGATCATGTTGTTTTGTGCTATGCTTTTCTATGCACATTCTCTGCTTATTTAATTTACTGTCTTTTTAAGTGAAGATTTTAAGGATTTCATTTGAGTGAAAGTGTCAATGTGACTTTAAGATATTTAGTGGCCAGAATTCCCCGTGGCCTGCATCTAAAAAGACAAAGCGGGCAAATTTATACAGCATTTACCTACCGTATGATTTAAATCATACCAATATAACTACTCCTGTTTTTTACTACGAATTACTGCTGATCTTTTGTCTTTTTACGGTGAAAAAAGAAGAAGAATTTGATTACACTGGAATGACTGTTACTGTAAACACTGTCTCAAATGTGACCAGAAACTAAATCAATAAAACTGCATAAAATGATGAATATAATTATTTCTCTCGTCCAATAAAAGAGAAGAGAATGTCCCGAGCACAGTGATGTAATTGTCAGAGACAAGAGAACTGTGGTTAACTTTGTCATGAACTCTGCACTTTCATGTGTTTGTGACTGAGAGCGGCTTATTGAGCCTTATGCAGAGGTTTCGCCGCGTGTTTTCACTCTGTTGATTACTCGATCTATCAAAGACGCCACTAATGTCCTTGGACTTGAGCGCAAAAATGCACCTGCAAGAAATGCTGTGCAAGCATTCCTTCCCCTAATAATTTTCGAGTTTCCTTTCCAGTCAACAGGGCACGACAAGAGGGTCATTTAAACAGCGTAATTTAAACACCACCTATTTATTCCAGGAGGAACAAACAGACGCTCCGGTATTATACACACTTGTAGATGTAATTTAGTGAGGCCTGTTGGGAACGCACAATAAAAGCAGAGGAGCAGAGCCTTGTTTATAGTCACACATACACATCCTCACGACAACGCGCCGGCTCATTTTATACATCATCTTCATTCACTCTCTCCCCTGCCGCACATGGATATATGGAAGAATAGATGGAAGGTTTAGATCTCTGTCATAAAGTGTCTTTCTTAAGTCTTTCAAGGCATTTTGTTTATTCAAAAAAAAAAAAGAACATAAAAGTCATTGTGAATCCAAACGGAGCAAGCATTGTAATTCCAAATTGCAGGCCTGGGATACGTTTAAAGTATTTGAATCGCATTTCTTTGCATATGCAATCTGTCTGTCATTTGAAATCGATCTGCCTATGCCGTGCATAATTTATCCATCTCCTCTCCTCTCTAAAATGAATAGAAGCACAGAGCTCTTTGGTGAATCACCCTGATTCCCTTTCAGCCATCACTTTCTTTAACTTAACAAACTGACTTTATCATAGAAAGCCACGATTAGTCAGAGTCAAAAGCTAAATGAAAGACTTTAAATGGAAACCTGTCGTCTTGCCATCAGATCTTTTCCTCTTTCTTTTCATGAAAACAGTGCGTCAAGTACATTCGCCTCCTGCTCCCTGTCAAGTCTCACTAAGGTAATTAGTGGAATTTCCTCCTCTGGTGCTTCATTATCAATGTGCCTTATTTACATATGATTTCAAACACCAGCCGAGCACTGCTGATTTTTTTTCTTCTTTTTTCCCTTTTTGCGGTTTTATACGATTCGTGGGGGAGCAAAAGGGAGACGTAGCAGGGGGCCTTTGGGAGAGGAAGAGGTTGCATTCTTCCATTGCTTTTCTCTCCCTTCTCTGACAACTCATGCTCTCTCTCTAAACCTTGCAGCTGCTGCAGCCTTGCTCTCTCTCTCCCTCTCTCTCTCTCTGCACAGTGGGTGGCTTGAGTGCTGAAGACCTCCTCTGCAGGTGCAGCCTCTTCCTGCTCCCTCTCTCTTTCTCTCTCCCTGCCTTTCTTTTACCATTTCCTCTGAAGATCACATTCATACAAGCACTCATACATTCTCAAGTACAAAAGTTTCTCTGATGGCTGTTTAAAGCCCCTTTACCCCCGCCACCCTCATGCATGTGCGTGTGCCTATGTCACACACAATTGCACATTCAAAAAGGACACACTCATCCCCTGGATATACAGTGAGTTCTATACATGTACTGAATTACGTTGCAGTATTCCCCAGTCACTTCATATGTGTATATACTTTTCCAGCATGTTTTATTATCATTTATGTTGTGACATTTTCTAGATCATTTCCAGTTGTTCAATGAGGAGCAGTGTGTTCTATTGCTCCGTTAGGTTTTTCAGTTACACAAATGTCTCACAACATAGCACCATCTATTGGGCCTATAACTGCAGTGCAATCTGGGACTGCACATTATCTGCTTTCCTCTATTCAATCTGATATCCTTGAGAAAATGAATACACATTCATCATCACTGCAGTTACAACTGCTTAACAAAATCCTAAACTAGGAGGCATCCAACATCTTTACAAACTTATATCATAAACCTGCTGCCAAACATTGTTCACATGGTTTTATCTTAGTTGGTATCCTTAAGGTTTAAGATAACAGGCCAGGTTGAAATTTGTGGAATTCTGTGTAAAATAAAAGTATCTTTGAAGATGAAAGATATTTAAGAGCCATTTTTAGATTCAAAGGCCAGACATAACTAAAACTGAATTTTAAGGAACATACCCATGAGTTAAATCATGGGTGCTAGAGTTAATATGGTTGGGGTTTTTCATTTGTTTTACATAGTTAATAATACAAGGCATATTAGGGATCCTGGATTGTTTAAAAATGTAATTACATTAAGTATAGTCAATTGATAAATTTGAACTTACATTGACTAAAAGTCATTCAATACAGTATTTTTGTAAAGCAAATTTCACATTCTGGGTTAATGAATGGTAATACTAAAACAGATAGTAGTCAAGTTCCAAAATAGAAATCTAAATACAATGGGAACCATACACTCTGACTGAAGACATTAGTCGTCTATGTTCTGTCTCTGTCATAACAAGGACGTCTACATCACACTGCCTTTTGCTTAGATCTCTGAGACTTTTGTCTCTCTAAATCCAAAAATATTTCTTATCTTCCTGTCATGAACAGTCCCTCTTTTTATGGAGCTCCTCTTCTAACTGTATTGCCCTCTTGCTTAAACACAAAGAATAACTCCCGTTGTTCAAAAGCAGATTCGAGGCCTTCCACTTTTAGTTTGTGTGGACTTCTGACCTTTTTGCTCAAGCATAAACAAGTTTGAACATTTGACCGATAAGGGAGAGCTCTGGGGGTGGCTCGCGGCTGCGCAACTGTCTCTTTGTAGTGTCCCAAACTCTCTTTTGTCCTCCTACTCCATGAACCCTATAGGAGATAAGGCAATGTCACTACCACTGAGGCCACTCCCCTGCTTCCTCCCTGACAGATCTCAGTGACAATGCCTTTACACGTGGTGAGCTAGGTGGCTGCAACCGAGTGAATTAGACAAACAAAATAAACAACCTGAACAAGAGACCTAACAGTTATTGGGTAATAGACAATATACGGGAGAAGAGACAAATGTGAGACAATGGCACCATTGTAAGTGATAATGGATGAATGGATGAAGTAGATACTAAAACCCTATCAACAGACTATCAAGTGTCAAAAGGATGTAACTGGTGTTCACCGAACTGCAAAAAATATTGTTAACAAAACAGCTCAATGAACAGGTGTCTCAATCAAATAAGCATTAACCTGCTTGATAATCTGTTACATTACATATAATTTTACAGTAACTTTACAATACATGAGACTTTCCTATAGCAGATATGACACATTTAGTTGTCACTGGTATTTTTTTCTGGTCCATTCTGAAAATGTTTCAAAAAATAAGTGTTTGAATAAATGTGAGGTAAAAATTAGTCCACATAATTACACGAATCATGCCTCACTTCTCATAATATAGTTCCGGTTGGTAATTCATACATAGTTGGGCTCAAGAGTTGTACCAAAAGGATATGGAGCGCAAATTATGAACTACAATGTTAAGTAGACACAGTTCATAACCATCTAAAGTAACTAGCTACCTGCCTTGGCGACATGCTAAATATCATATACGGCTTCATAAATATCTTCTGGATCTGTATTTCATTTTAAGTATGGCACAGGTTAAATCTGTTTTCTCTTGGATTTCCTTTGATTAGTAATCAAATGGAAATTTTAATGTCTTTATGCCTTTGGTAAGCACATTAAATTGCCTTTGTGTCTGAATGGTGCAATACAAATAAAATTGCCTTGCCTTGGAAAGGAACGGATGGGCTCTGTTGAAAGGCTGAATAATGGGGACCAGAGTCAGACATCAGTAATGAAAGGGAGGACCTGGTTACTGGTTACTTACTTTACCAACGGTCATATCTTAGGAAATTACCAGTGTTGCAGGTTATTGATTAAAAATTGGATTTTACCAAAAGACCTAGAGAGAGAACTGTGGGAAACTGCTGAGGTGCCCTTCAAAAAAAGTCTGCTCAATCTGCTCGGTTGAGGGTTGTGAGTATTGACTAAAATCAGTTTCACCTTTTTGTACTCCTCTGCTCAGCCGGACTGCTGCTCCTAACAATTTGAACTAGCGTTAGAAATTCAGACATTTTCGTCCAGAGTAAAGGTTCAACAGGCCGCCCACATTTGGGCTGGATAGCGTGGATTCTCCCCATCTCTGCTGCTATCAATCTGCAGAGAGAAAACATTTTCACAGATCAGCCATTATCAGAGAAGAAACACAACTCCCTTTCCATATAACACTCTTATCTTGTTCTTCTTCTGAAAAATGCCTCGTATTGCATCTTTGACCTCTGACCATTTGAGTAATTGACACAAAGGAATCTCCGTGGTGACAGGAAGTTTCTGGGTTTCTGTGATATAACCACGGCGTGCTATCAATTTGTCAATCTACGTCATTTAATTTCTTAATCTTAACTACATTTAAACATACATTTACTGACCAATGTTTTTGGGGTTAAAGTGAGAAAAACTAACCTTCACCTCTTGTCCTTGTCAATATTTGCTCTAAACAAATTTTCTGCACATCTTTCCTGAACAGAAAGATTTCTCAAATTCAATAAAATTAATGCTGGAAAAGCTTCTGGCAGAGACCTGTAGATGGGGGGTTGGTGGAGCAGATCATCATCCAGCACTGTTCCCTTCACAAACTCATAGCAGATGCCATTTTTGAAGCGGCAGTAGATCTCTGGGCCACAGCCATGGGCGTGGAAGATCTGGAGCATCTCCACTTCTCTGTCTCGGTTCACATAGAGCTCTGTCTTTTTCCCGTAGAGTCGCACCAAAACACAGCCAGGCTCCTGGAGCGAGCCCACATAGCAAGCTATCAGTTTGTTGGTGATGCCTTCGGTGAACGTCTAGAATATAAAAGCACAACATACAGGTAAGTTATATAATCAATCGGGCATATCAACAAGACACATGACAGTTTGTACAAGATGGACAGACGAACAGCTGTAAATGAAAAATGTGCTGCATTTCCCAGTCTGTGTACACATCATCACAACCACAGAGGCCACTGTTTGCCTAGTAAGGCCTCAACAGACATTTGTTTTTCTTCAGCGGTTTCTCAGTCTCTCATTCACTGCCACAGTCTCTGAGGGGACACGCATGGACACAGGTTTTCATCTCAACCCTACATGAACAAACATGGCCACAGTGACATGTGATAAAGTATTCATATAGAAGATGTTGGGCTACTTGGATTTATGTGGGACAGTTGTCAAACGAATCCTATTTATGACCTGTAGAGCATGTTGTAAACTGCATATATCTTTCGTAACATGCAGGTACGTGTAATATCACAGCATGTGTGTGACCTTATCTAAACCATTAAGGATAAGCAGTAAAATCAAAAAATGCCAGCGTTCTGCCTGATCAGTTATCAAGATCGAAAATACATGCATTCATACACAATTATACAAAAATGTACCATACATGTGAACAGTACAGGGTATACAATATGTCTACTATATACACAACCCACAACAAGTGTATATAATTGTACATATTGTATACCCTTTCATTATGAATTATATATAAAATAATGACAATAATAATTAGTGTCATAACAGCCGTACACGTAGGAAGTACCTGTTCACTCAATGTATATTTCAAAGAGTTGAACATTTAAGTGGCTGTTGGGATCTCACATCTGAAAGGAAACATCGACCCCTTTGTGTACATTACTGGATCTGGTCTAGATTGAGATGTCACCCACCCAACGTGCTGTCACCCAACAAACAGAAAGCCCATTTCTCTTTAAGATTGGACCTTGTGTTTGCACATGGGACCAGAACGGGATTTCTCTTGTTCAGAACATCAGCCAACAGTCAGCATCTGTTCGGTTTAAAAAAAAATCCACCGTTGTTGTCGAGCTACCTTGGATTTATTCTGCTTTTTCAAGGTTAAGGCAACATACTGTAAGTCAGTGTAGTGCTCTACCAAGGGCATGAAAATGTACTATATATTAAATGTTGCCAACTACCACTTCAATTCAACTGAAACATCATGATAGTTTCCCATTCGTGGGCTCAATTGCGTCACATATGGTAGCTGTGTTTTATTCTGAAGGTTCCAAACTGCTTTCCATAAAAGTTTTGCATTGAGGTTACAATTAAAAAGCTTGAACTTGAAGAAACTACAATGCTACTATGAACGCTACCAAGGATGGGCAAAAAATACATGAAAATGGATTTTGAAAAAACTATTCAACAAAACATCCCTAGTGTGAATGTGTCAATACAAAATACAGCCTCCCAAAATGTAATACACTGTTTTGTATTTTGTAAATACAAGCATTGATTTTGTGACAGTGACAATTTACTATTTAAAGATGTTGGGAAGAATGAGTTCAAATATTTTATGCGTTTCAAAAATGAATAAAAAAATTCCAAGCCACTTAGTATTTTTCATACAAAGGACAACTGGATTTTTTCCAAGCCCATGAAATGCAAAATGCGTATTTTAAATTCAACACAAGTAGGTTAAGTACAATTTCTTAAAAAATGAAAGCAACTTTACTGTCATAGTTCAATGGAAATGTTTATTAATTTAACCTTCTACGGTCCAAAATGTTGGGTTTCACCGTTACGTTTGATTGACCTTTTTTTTGGCGCTTTTTGCTGATTCATGTCGCCATTTGGTACCAACGGTGCTAATTGACGAAGCTAAAAAGACAGTGTTCACTGCTTACAGCATCTCAGCTATTTTTTAAATATTGTCGCCTATCTAGTAACTTACTATTATCTTTCCACAAGTTGCTGCGTAGTTAAATCACATGTAATCATGAACAGGGGCTTCAGTAACGAGCAACGTTACAACATTACAACATCCACACCAGCAGCCGAACAGCCCGCTCCTACTTTGAACATATCCCAGCATGCATCACTCTACAGACACACCTGACTTAGCATTTCGGGAAATGTAGTCAATACCAGCGCGTTCGTCACAAGGTAGAGTTCTGTTTCCCTTTAAAAGACGATTTTCCATCGTTGAATAATAAGAAGAAGAAGAAGTGGAATTTATAATTATTTTAACTTTTAAAAGATTGTGAGAAGTTATTTTACAGTCGTTTTAACTGAGCATTAATGTAAACTTTATTCATTAATGTAATGGTAATAGATGCAGCGCTCAAGCTGAACTGTACTGCACCCAAACTGTGATCACATCTATTTCTAGGCAGGCCTTCTCTCAACCTGGTTGACCGAAGAACAAGACCATGATCATATCTGCCTTCAATACTCTGATTGGCTAAAATGTGTTATTACACAAGTGAGGACTTGCAACAAATGACAGTGAATGTCTGATGTCAAACAACCACAATAATCAAACTGGCTTCGACAAATGGACACTGGATTTTATCAGCACCAGAATACTCCAATGGGACCCGGATAATCTAGAAGCGTTGCAATGAGAGACTCCGCGTTGTGTTTCGAGACATTGGTTAATAGCATGGTCCATCAGGAAGAAGTACTGTCACCATAAAGTCGTATGTTTGTGCTGTGGAAATTATGTGACTGTAGCTATAATTTCCATAAACTTCATAGTACTCGAAATGCAGTGTGATTGCAAGCATGAGACATTACGAAGGAACTGTGTCGATCCAGATTAATCGGGGTAAAGTAATCGCTGGTGTAAGTTCCAAACCTTTGATGCAAAGGAAGGTAACCGCACACGACATTATTTGAAGTTCATATTGAAACTCAGGCCGGACTCTGGAGGCCTGTGGCTGAGATGTACCTTGGACGGTCAGTCAGGCTGACTTTGTTGAAACCTGATGAAAGCCTACAGCCAGAGAAACTTTCACTTGCCTTCATATGAATGTCCCGTGCCTTCCAGTGAGGTCGGAGTCTGCCGAGGAGGTCCAATATGTCTTCATGAGGTTTGTGCTCATCAACGCCAATGTCCAGATGGAGAAGCTGATCACCAGGACCAAGACAACCACTGCCCATCTTCAACAATGCTGATCGTCAATTCCAGAGACTTTACTGTCCAAACCAGGATTTAATCTGGGGCGACCCAGTGTGAGATTAAGCTCCCTGCATAAACGGCAGAAAAATGGAATGAGATAGACTCGATACTTAGTGAAGGTGATATTACCGACAACTGAGCAGTTTACACCGATTTTAAATTATGATACGTCAGCACAGTCGAATCGTGCTTGCACATTGCTGATATTGTCCTGTTGTGTGTCCCCGGCGAGCCACTCTGCTTATCAGAGGCCAATGCTCCTACGGACATCTTCACCTTCGCCGCTGTAACACGGGCTTGTTTTTGCACGGGGTTACATATTAACCACCGGTGGTTGCAGGTCTGCGGCCCATATTTTCGCTGTTAAATAAAAGCCCGATGAGGAAAGCCGTTCAGAGAAACAAACGTCAGTCCAGTTAATGGAGCATGTTAATTAAAGTCTGCTTAAGTACACGAGCGGTCTCATTTAAACCGCCCCATGTATGACATGCTGCCGCTGAGTATGTCTGAGGCACGGCTGGGAGGCAAAACCTGAAAAATTCAAATTCATAAAGCTGAAATGTACAGGCTTAAGACACAACTAAGGTATCGTAAGGGCTGCAAGTGTTGGACTTACTATTTGTGAATACTTAAAATTACTCCTTAAGTGAGATTATAGTATGAGTATTCATTACACTGCAGTATAAACTGTAACTTCATACTATTACACTCTACTATACTATGACCATCATAAATTTGTTTGGGTTGGTATTTACACGAACGTCACCCTTTCACCTTTTTCACTGTATTGTGCAATGAACAAATGAACATGGAGGTATTTTTATGGGTGGGTACATACGCAGTAGGAGTGGACTGGAGGCGAGGAGAAGGCGGTGATCGTGTTTTAGTATTTGTATTGTTTCGTAACATGTCTGTGTTGACTTTGGAGTATGTGACGCAAATTAATTTCCGGACGGACAATGCAGTATAATCTGATCCAATCTGATAATCTGCAATGGGAACACAACAGTGCATGCAAATACATTATTCATTATTTTTAAAATATCTGTGGAATCTTGTAGATGGAATGAACGTAATAAATGAATGAGTTCATTATTTCATTCGTTTATCTTTCCTGGGTTTCAGTGATTAATGTAATGTGTAGACTTACAGCGATGCAGCAGATTCCACAGGCCAGGAGCAAAGTCTTGGCTCGGTCGCACGCCATCGCTGTATTGAACTTCATTCAAGCTAAAACGTACACTTGTGACCGAATGTCAGGATAGTAGGACGCCTCTGATTGTAAAAACGTTTTTCAGATGGATTACATTTGTCTTATATGTGCCAGCAAGACTTTTAAGGGTGGAGTCTATTGTCTGAGCTGAGTCATGTAATCTAGAGGAGCCATTTAAATATCATGCAATTAGTTCATTCAAACATGAACTTTCATGCTAGCCCAATGCCATGGAACATTTCAACATGATCACACTGTAAACACAAAATGAATCTCATAAACATTGGAGCAGCATGTTTTCAGTCTGTTCAATTATTTTGATGCGGAGCCAATGTTTGCCATTTGGCATCATTACGGTAATTGCTTAGAAGTCACGAATGTGGTGAACCGTCTCGAACCGAATACTTTGCAAGCTTTTAGACGCAAATGTAATTCGCTCGCCATCAAAGAGCGTCTCATCATCAAAGATGCTGCGTGCCGAGAGCGAGATGGTTGTCTCGATTCAGCCTGTGAGGGTCGGGCCACGGAGCAGAGCGCCGGAGTCGGTGTTTGTGTTACGGCGCGCACATCTCAAGTACGGCCGAAAACAAGAGGACTGAAAAAGAGATGACACTAAGACACGGCCCGTGCACGTACCGTACGCAAATCAACACTCAGACGAGCTCACTTACTGTTTTTCTGGCTCCTCACGTGGTTTTTTTTTCTCGCTCCTCGTGATTGTCAATATGGAGAATGCAGGCATTAACATTTGGGCCTTTGAGCCTTGAAAATTAATCATTTATGAAAGGATCAACAAAGCACCGACGTGTTGAAGAGAGCATGAAAGAGTAACAAAACTGAGTTAATGTTACTGGAGCTTCTCTTGACATTTTGACACGACTCACGTCAATTCAATTCACAAGTTCTGAAAATGCCATGATACACTTTTTTCTTTTTTTTTTTTTTTTTTTTTTTTTTACGTTGATTATTTTATACCTCCGTGTGCAATGTAAATCCTTAAAATGTCACCTTTGACCGTGAGTTTATAATTGAAAAAAAAAAAAAATTCAATGCCACATGCAATTTAATATAATTGCAATTAGTAAAACAATGGCGGCGATACGTAAAGCAAACCTCATATTCAGACTTGTATATCTTAAGTGTGCTACCCACACATTTCGAAATGGTGTTTTTTTATAAAGGAAGTGACATTTTAATCATAAAACATTTTGATAGACGTATAGATCAAGCCACTTAATTGACTGTCTTAACAATTTCAAATGAAGACGGCCTTCACGGTCCAACACTTTATCCAACACAAAGCAGCACAGCTCCTTTCTTCCGCGCGCTTCTCGCTGTCTTTCAGAAGTTTTTCAAAAGAGAAAAATCCCTTTTATTACAAGGGAAACAGTTGTTGGTGGTGTCCTTTATCAAACAGCTCTTTAGAGAGAATGAGAGAGCGAGCTATGCAGACATTTAACCTTTTTATATAGTCTTACAATTGGGACTCTCAAGGCCTTTCATTTGTGAACTTCCTGTGGAAAAATCAGGGAGCTTGGACTCATTTCATCCACCGGTACAGTATATTTATATTTCAGCTCCAATCAAAGCTAGCCAATATGCCACCCCTATGTATTTTCCCTCCTGAGCCCTGCCTCCCCACTATAATTTCCACCGACATTTTGTGTGCAAATGCAGTAATAGACACATTTATCACATCAAAAGGGATTCAATTTTCTTTTCAATCATCCACCGGTATGAATAGCGACACATCCTCTACGGCCAACAATGAGGGGCCATTACCGTGAACTAAAGGACGGATTCACTTCTCTATGCATTCAGGGGAAAGTGTGTCAAACTGTTTGCAGACACCAGCATTTGTTCTAGGCAAATGGAGACGGCTTTCAGACAGGTCAGTATCCAATTTTATTGTCAGACAAATGTCATTTTTGTTTCCAGGAGCTGTGATAATCATCGGACTCCGACTCCGGTGTTCTTTGACGGTAAAGCTGGCAGTTAGTCCATTTAATTCTCACGTCAGCGGCACATTGAGACGTCCAGACGTG
>OMNV01020592.1:79883-171794 GCA_900303265.1 Brotula barbata | reverse complement strand
AAACCGCCTACTGTTCAGGAGGAGAAGTCCGTTTGCATAGTGGAAGCAGGCGACGTTTTGGACAGCTTGACCCTCTGAGACCAAGAAAGGTTGTAATGCATCATTCAAAAGAAACAGTTAATCACACCCAGAAGTATTTAGCTATTGTCGAGCTCAAAAGGAAACTGTAAAATGTTCTAGAAGGTCTCATCAGCCCAAGTATCAGAGTAGAGAAATGATGATGCTCGGTGACAGAAGGCTCAAACAAGCCATTACAGGGAGAAGCTCATTGTAGATTCATCTGATACTGTGACGACTATACGTCATTTCTGTTCAGCTTTTAATAGCATGAGCCATTTCCGAAACCAGTGAACACAGGAAGTTGCGATTATCATAGCAGTTTCAAAAAGGCGCGTTTTCTTGTTTATCGTTATTAATTAACAATAAAATACATGAAAAAAGATCATCATCGAATACTTACAAACCATGATTCCCTGGCCTAGCACTTAAAAGAACACCACAAAATCTTGTCATTTGTGACAGGTCTATGTAGATATGTATGATTCCTCACATCAAAATGAGTATGATTCTACCATAGTATCTCACTAATGCTCCAACAGCCTCTAGGGGAAATAAGGAATTTTCCAAGTTATTTGTTATTCTGAATTTCCCACAGTCTCTACTATAACTATAACATCTAATCAGGGATGGGACTCTCTGGGTAGAACTAGGAGGGCATACAGAGAAAACAACAACGCCTTTATCAATTACTGAAGATAGATATAGAAGAGTAATGATAAAGCAGTTATCCCACAGAATAATAACAGAGAACATAGTCTGCATTCCTCTCCTGAAGCGGAAAACTCAAATGAATGATGTTTACTCTGACAAGGCCTGTTTTAAACAAACGGAAAGAGGCATAATAAACAGGCTCTGAGGGGCCGTGCTCCTACTGTACAGAAGGAGAAGTGGAGAGAACTTTGTGAGCAGGGGGGAAAGGGAAAGCACCTTTTCATGGCCAAAACAAGGGTGATGTATAACACTTACTATAGTAAAACATAGACAGCATGTTCAGAATAAGGGACAGGGTCAGACTTGACCATCAAGTCAAACGGGGATTTCAGGAAGGGAGCAAGGCATTTAGTAGCAACTGACATTTGTGGTGTAATAACTGTAATTAGCTTCTGGCATATACTTTAAAAATTAGAAGCATATAATTACATATAAGCACAAAAAACATTATGTACATTTTAACTGATATAGGACTTTGGTCTCTCACTCACACTGTGTGCATCTTTGTTTGCAAGCTTTGCAAAAACTTCTGCACTGTCAGCTAGGGAATCAACTGGCTGTTTGTGCCTAATAAACTGGAATAGACTGCAAAACAGTCAAACACCAATGACTTCAGCATGACTATAAGTTTTAAAACATTTTTAGACTACAAAACAAGCATGGCAATAGGTAATATATTCAGACATATGGAGATCCACATTACATGATGGAGAGAAGACATCCTTTTAAAATACCTTAAAAGACATATAAATTCTAATTTTATATTATTTCAGATAATGTAGATAGGATTGATCCCTGCTATTAATCACAAAGGAAACCAAATAATGCTGAAAACATTGACCACAATCTAGCATGTTATCATGGGGTATCCACTGGACTACGACAGCATCAGATTCATTACATCACTGGCAATTATAATGGGGGGAGGGAACATGCTTGTCAGAACATGAAGCAGTGCCTTCTCTCTGCATTCCCTTTCAAAACATGCACTCACAAACAATACCCAAATCATTAGAAGTTCAGAGATTCCATGGATTCCTTATCAAAGTTTGCAGTGTGGGAGTGTGTGCTGTGTGTTGAGGCGTGAGTGGACACAGTAGTTTTCAGTGCATGAGTCTGTGTCACTGTAGAGGAACTTCAGGAATTTCCTTTGTTGATACCCCTTCCCCCTGAAGAGGAGGAGGGGGGGAAGCACTTTCCCACACTACACATTGACCCTTTCTTGGGGGGCTATAATCAGTGGGGGAGGGGGGAGGCTATAACAGCTACAAATTAACAGCAGAGAATGGAGAGAGGTCTTGGTTAGGTTGCAACATGCATGTGTACACAAAAACAGTCCTTTTTCAATTTTCGGACAGATTTATCATTTGTGTCTTAGGCTTGTGGGGCGCATCACCACCTGGGTATAATTTGTGCGTTGCACAACTACCAAAACATGACACATGCTCACAGATGCACACAATTTGAAGGACTACTTACGCATTGCAGTATGGTCTTTTATTGAAGCCTTTGTAATTCTTCATGTTTAGAGTCATGTTGCATACCTCACACTTGAAGCATCCTCTGTGCCAGTACTGTCAGAGAGGGAAACAAAGAAGACACAAAATGTAAGAGAGGGGGAGACTACAGACGTTCATTTCACTGTGCTAAGTTACAAAGGAAAACCGTTTGCTGAGTAACATTGGAACTATATGTTACATCCCACGAGGTTTCCCTTGAACAAAAGATGAATACAAATGATTACTCTGACTTGCCAGCGAATAAGCAACCTGTGAACAGATGCTTATGTATGTATGCACTAAACGTGGTAATGGTGAAACATGCTCATTTCCTTTCAAAATGTCAAGTTGCTATTTAGAATGAGGCAGAGTTAATGCTGCTCCCAAACCATAATTTTGTGGTTGAAAATTTTTTTTGGTTTCCCTTCAACACTACAAAATTGATAGCGCATCTGAAGAACCGTCATCCTGACTGTTATGCTGAATTTGTGACGAAGGACAAGAAGAAGCAACAGGTCCCAGATGCAAAAAAACCCCCAGCCCCTTCACTAGTCCTTGATCACACCACAGTGCAGTGCAGATTGGGCCCAGTTTTAAATTAAGGATCATTTTAAGGATCATAAAAATGTAACATAAATAATACTGTATGTGGGAAACAAAGAAGATATCGGTTTTGTTACCCATTATCGGACAAATTGGTTGTAATATATAGGCACATCGCATATCAGCAAAAACTTAATATCACGTATCTCTCGTAGATGTATTTACAAGAACAAAATTGTCTTTCATCTCATGCATATTACTTTGAACTTCATTAACAGGATCTACAAAAAGACAATCTGTTTTAAAGCCATCTTTTCACTATAGATCCCTTAATCTTTGCTGGCCTGCATGTTCCTGTAATGCCTCTCTCCATCTCCATAAGACTTTACGTCTCAATCTCCTTCACCACCCTCCCTTATGCTCCTTATCCCCCTTTCCTTTTCTCTCTCCTGACACTGAACTGGATCTGAGGCCCAATGGTTAAAAGAGGGATCTCGAGAGAAGACTGTAGAAAACTGGAAGAATGAAACATGAAAGGAGGGAGGTGACGAAGGCAAGAGGAAGGGAGCAAGCAGGAAAGGGGCGGGCAACAGAGAAACATCCAGAGTGAGGCAATGACCCGGCTGTTCCTGCTATCAACAAGAGAAGGGAGGGAGGTGTAGAAAAGAGAGAGAAGGGGAGGGAAAGAAAAAGGGAGTCATCATTAACATGATTGGAGGGCATTCTGCCACTCTCTCATTCCTTCTCCCACACTATCAGTTTCTACACCAATTGCCCACATAGAAAACTAATTTCTTAAACAAACAACACAACACCGTCAAAACGGCTAGAACGTATCATTTCACAAAGTACTTTGTCCTTGTATCTTTCACAACCTTTGGCTGAATGTGTGTTGAATCCAACAGTCTTTTGGGATTGGATGACAATATCACTGACAGAAAAAAACTATCCATCATTTCCATGTCTACAGTGTTACACTGGATAATGCAGCATGTCACCAAAAATGGGTCTTGCTGCGGTTTAATGTTTGTGACTACTATTAACATGCACTTAATATAGCAACTATTTATAGTCTGACACTGACGAAACATATACATTCCTGAATAAATCGATTTAGAATCCGGTCCTCATAGTAAGCATACTGCAATTTGTGTTGCATCGCACTTAATCTTAGCAGTGGGAGGTAACAACAGAAGAGCTCTGTATATACTGTATCTATAAACACACATAAATACATTTACACACTCACACATACAGTATATATGTATATATATATATATATAGAGAGAGAGAGAGAGAGAGAGAAATAGATAAATATATGTATATATTAATTTTCAAAGAATGATTAAGTAGCTGAAATTAAGGTATTTTGTAACTTTAAAGTTTGTTTCTAGAGCAATGTCCCCACACTTGAAGAAGTGACACGATAAAAAAAAAATTCATCCAATGTTTTGGCTATTCTAGATCATGACAGCTAGTGTTAGTCAGCTAACTTCAGTGATTGAAGTGGTGAGGACACAAGATTATAGAGAACACTGAGTTGACCAGATGTACACGTGTTGCTGGCATGTTCTCCATTTAGGTAACCTGAACCCAGCTGTGATTGTGACTAGTTCAAACAATGCGTGATATGAAAACATTGCCAGTAGAGATTCATTAGCTAGGTGATTTTGCCTTCAACTCACTTGGTTGCATTCTGGAATCCACACTACACAACAGTTTGACGGTATTTACAAAATTCATATCTTTCAATCGGTGTACTATTAAACTGTTTTACCAGCCTAATGCTAATTAATGTGTATACTAGGGGCGTAACGATTAACCGAGTAATGGTGAACCACGGTAAAATTGCTGATGACTAATGTTTTTAATTATACCATTTACACTGTGTCGCATTACCACTCTATGATTGACTCGAGGTAAAGAGTGTGTAGCAGATTATTTTCCACTGTCTTAAGAGGACAGAGCCTGAAGTGCAGTTATTTTATACAAGTGCAGAGGAAAACTTGATTGAAGATGGTAACCTGTCTGCAGAAAGTGCAGGGGGAAAAAATCACTTTGTGCATCCAGCAACCAGTGTGCCATTAGATTGTTCAGTGCCAGCAGGGACATTTTCTCCACTCGCAGTTCACTGTTTAAACTGGACAAAGTTGATATGCCAATATATGCAGTTTAATATGCAGTTTTTCATTTTAATGTCAATTGTAGAAGCATGCATATATGCAGGATGTTAGGACAGCAGCACCTTTTTCCTTTATGAAGGAGAGAGGAAACATACGATGAGTGCTGTACTTTTGATTTGTTAAGATATTTCATGTTATTTCAACGTCAACATCTGCACATTGGATGCATCTACATATAGTTGTATTTGTTCTTACATGACACGCACATTGCTTTGTTTATAATAGCTGTGTTGCTTTCGTAGTTATGCAACGTGCACATTTGATTTGCTCACTTGAAGTCGAGTTAATTTAAACTTGCACTAAGAACACTTTTCATAATAAAAATCTCTTCTGGTCAGTCACAATCAGCGCCGCAAAATTTGGAAAAGATTATTATATCTCATTAATTGAACATAGAATGTGAAAAAATGTCTTTTTGGTTGCTGTGCTCATATCTGCAATATGTACAAATACACTTGATTCTCAGGACCAAATAGTGACGATTTCAGTGTCTGTTAATGAGTATTTTTTCACATTTTTCAAAATATTCTGAAAATTCGCTAGTAATATTGACAGATCTTAAGTGTATACCATACATGTCTATGGCGGAGGGGGGGGATTCTTGCCATAATCACAGTATAAGTTGAACAATACTGTGTGAAAGGTATAGTTATACACAGTTATGGAACCAGCGTATGTAAAAATATGACCATTAGCAACAAGCATTCCACTTTGTCCATCTAACAATTATTGATCAAAACAAGGCACTTCGCTAAGCATAAATGAAGTATTGTGTTTTCTGTATGGATGTGAGCGATCACCCTGGGTGACATGATCACCAAATCACATCACATATGAAATGAGCATACGTATGTATTCACTTCACACATGTAGAAAGCTGTCGACCAGCAAAATAGTATGGAGATTTGGAGGGCGGAGCCTTGCAGTGAAAAGCAGGCCTGACCACAAACACTGCCCCTAGAATGCAAACTATTTATCCCACTACAACTCAATCAAGGTCTTGGGGATTATCATACGGACACATTGTGCTACTTTTTCCATGTTTCTCCCACTCTGATGTTATGACAGAAATGAAAGCACTGGATCTTAATTGAGGTGTAACTATAAATTCTGTTAGACAAGGGTGAGCCAGACGTCTGAGCCTGGACTTTGAAATAGACCCATGGTCAATATTTGTGTTGGGACACAGCACAATGATCAGGGTGCTAGCCTGTTGGTCACGCAAGTGTCGCAAACAATTCCAATCCATCCCTGCTAGTTCACATTCCACCAGAAGAGCCCATATTACCGTAAGAACCACATACCTTCACAAACACAAAATGTCACATTGGGGTGAGCGTAGCACTGTTAACTCAGCAATGAAAATGTGTGGTCTGATTACAAATGGACAGCATCAAATACAGGGAACCAAATGAACCATGGAAACACTGAGAGGTGAATATCACATATCACATCCTATTTTGAAGCATACTGTATATATATACAAGCATACTGTATATATATACAGTATGCTTCAAAATGCTTCCTTCTCTCTTGCTTCTCTCTAGATGCAGAGTGTTTTCCCTCAAAAATGTTGTTGAAAATGTTGCGCGCAAAATATTTGGTTTCAGTTTTTCTTGCACATTGCAACATTTTTGGATGCTTATTTCCAAGAAAATGACTTAAAACAAAATGATAACAAATACCTTCACAAGTAATTACTTCACAATACAGCATTCTTTGGTAAACTAAGGTTACTTGGAAAATAAGTAGCTATATAGAATAGTGTACTATATGAAATTATAACAAAGTGTAAGAGTCCCTAAACCACTCAAAATTGAACAGTTAGTGCAAAGTGCACATCAGCATATCATGAGCAATCAGAAATGAATTATTGCTGCAATTAATTTTTCTTGGCTTGGAGAAAAATTTCACCATGGCATGGGGCAGGGGCGATATCAAATATACTTAATATATTGCAGTTTGTTCTACATTGAATGAGTAAATGACTTTGTTGCCAAAATCAAATACAAATTGTTTTTAAGCTGCTCTTTTGAGCCTCTTGTATATGTGGCAGCAGTCCCGCATATGTTGCATACATTTTCGGCGCAGTGAGACTTTCTTGTGAGTTTTGCCGTCATTTATAGTCACAATGACTTTGTCAATTCCTCTGTTCCATCGCTCCACACACCCACATTGCTCAGTGGAGCTGTAACGTTATGCTACTGTTATGCATTTGTTGGTTAACTACAGTAGTGAGAGTAGAGTGTTGGTCTAACCCATGTTTTCAGAAGGGAAGAGTCCCCATTTTATATTCTGACTAATTCAATATCGTACTTTTTCTCGTCCTGGACAAGTTACTTGGACCCATTACTAGAGTAATGTGTGTACTAATACAATCAAATGTGAATGATGAAACCAAATCTGCATCACAAGAAGTCACCTGAGGGACATGTCAATTGTGAAAATTCATTCATCTCACCTGGAGGTTATCACAATTTGGATATACAGGACACCAGGAATTTGGTCTGAACTGGGCCACATAAAGACAAAATATGCCAAAGGAAGAGAACAAGACGAAGCATGACGAGGGACTGAGATAAATCTATAAAATGTGTCACAGAAGGGTTATCCACTGGTTGGCCTTTTCCAGCTCTGGGAAAGCCAGGCCCTTGGTTGCCCAAGCACGATCTGGCAGTCAGCTGGAAAATGAGGACACTGCAGAGATGGAGTCCTAGAAATAAAACACCCATAAAAACTGTGACTGTCTTCCTGCATCAGCACAGCTCCAGGGTATGTGTGTGTGTGTGTTCATTGTATGCATCTTTATGTACATGAGTGTAACACAGTTTGTAAGTTGTGTCTTAAACCCTATTCACATGGGGCTGGTATTATCTGGGGGTGTAGTTGAGTTTATTTATGTTTCTGTAAAACAATCAGAAAAGTTTTATTCCTCTCATTCGCCTTTCTTGGTAATGTTGCTAGCTCTCTCGACCACCATCCTCCCTTTTCGCTTTTTCTTTCGTCTTTGTTAAAATGAGTTGGGAAGCCAACAGCAAAGCCTTACTTTATTCTTTGCTAACATCATATCTGGAAGATAATGTCAGAAAATGTGGGTAAAATACAGACATCGCTTATCCTTATGTGCCTCACAAGAAACATATGTGGGGGTGGGGTAATTTCTAAATCTCAGTGATTACTATGTGTCTGTGTCAAAGATGGGTCTGAAGACAGTACACACCAAAAGACAAGTGCCCACATCTGGATGCCACTAATAAAGCAAAGTAAGACTCATAAATGCACACTGGATAATTATTGGATTGCCTGCTGTCATTAGTTTTTAAAACAGCAAAGGGTTTTTTTCCTGCCATGTACAGAAATCAAAAAATATAAACTCCACCAGAATGTAGGCCTGGGTGAAAAAATAATAGCGATATGTACCAACAACAGACCCTTTATCAATGGTATAGAGAGAATTGTTGAAAGTTGATGCAAAGTCTGATATCACATTTGCATGAACAAACTACATGCTTGCTCCCTCCCTGGCTCATAAGGCTTTCCATTTGAGAGTCATTATTTTAAAAAGATTTACAACTTGGATTAAATTACTCTCATTGATTTTTACTCCTGAAACTTTTATTGCACTTACACTAATGTTACGCCTAGTGCAGTGGCCAACTCACGTACTTCACTTGGTTCACCGTTGAGCTTCGTGGGTGTGTGGAGAAGCAGCCTGGCCCACGGCGTGAAACAAGGGAGAAAAACTCAGCACCATCAAGCATGACAGCAGAGCATAGTCGAGAATGTGTTTCTGTTATTTATCTAATTTATATGCAATTGTTTCATTTCAGCACACTGCAAGACTTTCTATTGCATTTTGATGTCATTTAGAGTCGCGCTGGGTTTCTCACCTCATCTTTGTTTAATCGTGGGGGTGGGGGGCGCTATCGTTCCACACACACATAGTGCTCAGCGGAGCTCTAACATTAAAATAGAGCATTAAAAATTGTTAATAATTATCAATATCGACCGATATCCAACATTTTTTTGGCATATCGCTCAGGCCTACTAGAATGTCTTAAGCCACATTTACACAATCCTAAAGCCCTACGGAACTTAATGTTCACTCAAAGGTACAGGGATGAGTTTCTGGTTTTCTGATTTATTAAAAGAAAAAGTTCAAAAGGTCAAAATGTAATGTTTTACTGTGATCTGCAATGGGTAAAACTGCATGTATTATGAATTTTGATTGAAATATCAAAACAAGGAGAGGCAAAATGGTTTGAAGCAGAGCAAATAAAACTTTTATATTGTCTATACAATGTCCTAGTTCCTTTTCTTTAAATGTACAAAAAGAGAAGTACCTGAATACTCACAGGACAGTCACTTCCACAGGTGACAGTACTGTGTTGTGACTGAGTCAAAGGGAAGTAAGTGGTGGTGTGATAGCTGTGTAAATTGCTCACCTCTTGTGGTATTTGGACAACATGAATCACCCCTGAAGAATATATCTAAATTGTAACTACCAAGGAATAGAAAACCCGAATAAAACTGGGGTCAGTGGGAAACTTTCACATAGGAACATCACCATCTATTCTGAAAAGGATTTCGCACAGAAAAGTGTTCAGTGCTTACAGACATATAGTATATATGTAGAACTGAATAGTGAGGAAGAGGAATCTAATGTTTACATATAGAAAATTTATCAACTCCCCTGCAGCTTGCATGGAACTTTATGGAACACATGATTATGTCTTATAACTTTCGACCCATTTTCTATGGTTTTCTTGGATTAACAAGCAGCTCTGGAGCAGCAGGTTTGACAGAAAATGAAATCAACAAGTCCAGTTGGCCTTCATTCAGTCCTCCTTGATTAACCATAATGTGGATGGCTGACAATCTTCACAGATATCAAAACAACATGCCAAGAGGTTAGCTGCTGAGTAACAGTCTAAGTACAGAACTATGTGTTGGGTAAATGAGTATGGCTGTGAGGCTCTGGTTTATAAAATTAGATTTCCACACAACTTTGTTAATGCTATCCATGTCTGAACATATGAATCATGTGGACCACATCATGCACTCACATTCTATGATACACATCCCACTAAAATAAGACACAAACAGCTCTGTGGCATGATAATAAAATATATACACAACAAAATATCAATTTTATTAAACCCTGTTGGTGAACTATCTCTTCATCTGCATGCAGAAATATCTTTAATTGACGCAGACCAAAGGCAGACAGTGTGTACATAGTGAGAGTACACAGACATTCTGACAGAGTGGAGTGTTTTGATAACAAATGTGTTTCAAGTCTAACTGTTGCTTAACAGATTTCACCATTCAGCTTGAAATGTACTCTTTCCAAGTGCCTCAAAATCTTGTTAATCTCAAAATACAACACATATAAATCACTTCAGTCCTACAGACATCTGCACATTAATAAGCTCTGCATATTTTGCATTACCGGTGTTAAAATGATGCATTACTTCATCATTTGACATTATACAGTATTTGCTCCATTAGGCAGCTACCCTTAGTCAAGTTACTAAAGGGTTTATATTAGAAATAAACCTAACATTTTAAAATCTGTCGTGAGATTTATGCATTTGTGACTAGCAACAACATTTTAACTGCTAGAGGGGGCTGAATAGCTACATATGACAAATGCAGTCACATTCAGAAAAACAAAATTCACTTCCTGTCTTAACATGTGCATGGCTGCCTCTTCCGTCTGCTGGGCCAGGCCCTGCTGTTTTCGAACCCATCTGACAAAAAAAGTCTATATGGCTGGCTTAGCCTCTCCACAGAAATCCATTACAGAAGAAGACTGTCAGGTAAAGGTATTAATCGGTGCTGGACAAAACCAAGGTAGTGGCAGGCCAGAGTTCCTGCCTACACCTGAGCTAACCTAGCACACACCAAAATGCTCAGCCAACATGGCCTGGCTGCTTTACCAAATGACAAGGGGAGTAAGTGCCACAGAGGAAGAAAAACGGAGGTTGTTTTGGCATGAATGAGGGGCTGAGCACTGATGCGTTATGACAGCAAAGACAGACGGCAGGCTACTCTCCTGTGTCCTGTTCAGAGAACGCAGACGGCACAGCAGGCCTCTGACAGAGCATGTTTTACTGAATATGGGAGTGTCTGTCTGCTGGAATGCATTCGGCTTAAGGCACAGACTCCAAAAGCACATTCAGACTGTACTTGTGGCAAATTGATTCTCATCAATACCAATATCATGACACGTTAAAACATCACTTATTTTCAAGGTTGCTTGAAACATTATGCGTGTTGAGGGATTCTGAGGTAAATCAATACTGGCCTACTGCAACTGAAATAAACATTAGTCATGATGGTTCAAGAATGCACTGAGGAGAGTAAAGCACAAATGCATCCAAGCGAGTGTTAATGTTATCTAAGTTAATATGTGCTAACTCTAGTTCCACTGTTTGTCACACCTAACAGATATAGGATTGATTTTCAATAGCACTTTGAATTCCCATTAAACACATTACCTACTTGCCCCCAGCCCTTGTGGAACAACTATTAACTAGTGCCACTTGTATGCAACCCAAAGCAAACCTCACCCAGCTTTTTCAAAAGGACAGACCACATAATTCTGTTAAATTCCACAAGGTCACGCTGTGAGTCCTTGCAGTAGTATTCAATAAATACACTAAACTAGAAGCCGTTCAAATGAGACATAACGCGGGTAAACGACGCGCCAGACCAAGCGGTGCTCTCTATAACTATTGCTGTCTGTCGTATGAGTTAGTGACAGACGGTATAGTTGACATTAAAAAGGTTAACGCCTTCACACGGCTGGAGATTAGACCAGTGAAAAAGAAACTATAATCTCTGAGTTGAATGATTTCTACAGATTGAATCACATTACTCCTAATTGGGTTAAAAATGTAAAGGAAGTAAATAACTCCCGAGTTTCTACACCAACTGCAAATATTAGAATGAACAAGATTTAACCCTTGAAATATTTGCCGACACTCATGGCTAACATCAATCAGTTTTCTTGCAAGCATTGGTGCCAACAAGGCCCAGCCCAGTTTCGGTTTTCTGAAAAAATATCTGCTGTATCAGTTTCGTGTGCTTATTAAAATATCGTGAAATTCTTTACGAGTTTAAAAATACGTTTACATCATCCTTAAAGGTTGCAGGGGCAAGATTTGTTTTAACTCCGCGTCATGCCAGAGCCTCGTAAATGTTAGCTAGCTGTTAGCTCGCCTAGCTAGCTGAAATACCTGTTCTGTGTGGTGTTCGCTCCATTGACAAAAAAATAGCGTAAGGTGGAATTTAGGAGGAGTTCAAATAAGTTCGGCTACGGCACAAGAAGGGCTATGCTTTAAATGAGTACGTTCATAGAAAGGGAGAAGAGACAAGACGGTTCATTTTCACATTCTTACCTTATCCAGACAATTCACTTTTTCCGTCGGGTAAACGACTTGATTACATCTGCTGCACATCGGATTCATGTTGGAGGAACGGTCTTCCAGCTAGCTTAGCACAGAAACAGCCGAGGGAAGATCCCGTGATATATATATATGATGCCGACAATTACCTTTCAAAACTAAGCTATATTGTGCTCTTGACAAATACCAATGTAACTCTCGGTATGGTGAAATCCGTGTGGTTGTTGTCGTTGTAGCAACACAGCTGGCTGTCAGTCCACTAACCAGACACGGAAAGCGCGTCCCCGCTGCGCCCCGCTCTCCCTCCCTCTCCAGGTGCGCGTACTCGATGTGAAAGGGAAGAGGCAGTGTGGGAGTTTTTTTTTTTCTCTCTTCAGTAAAGAGATTATTATTCAACAGATGACTTGAGGATCTATGTTTTATATATTGAGGTAAAAATAGTCGTGCTGAATAGACATAAGTATTCGTCAAACGGCATAATGTTCTGTTTGGTGCAAATAAATCCATATTGGACCGATGTGCATGTCATTTGCGCGCTTGCACAATCGTGCATAACAAACTAATGTGATAATATGATTGCTGTAGTTTTGGGTGCTCTCCGTCTCAAATCGAATTCTTAAACATCTGCCACGTTCACGATGTGCCCCAGTTGGTTTAGACCATACATTTGGTCAGAGCGACCTCTGTTGTCAAAGGACCAGGATTGAAGCTGTTTAGAAAATGGTTTGACGGATGGATGGATGGATAAAACAATTACATGGATGCAAAACAACAAAAAAATAGGATTAAAAAAACACACATGACAAAATGCTCAATAGGAGGCCAAAGTGCACTATTGCAAAACAAAAAGGAATAAGTTTGCGATAAAAAGAGCCATATCTAAACTCAAGCCTGTTCAGACAATTATTTGTATGATGTAATATTAGGGGCTGGAGTTTGCCTTTATTGGTCATACACATATAACTAATGCATTATCAGTGACTGTCAAAACAGTGGCATCTATGTCACAGTTTACTGTCATATTGGCCCTTTTTTGTAAATGAATTTTTTTTTTTTTTCCAATTGCAAAAATTTTCAAAGAAATAACTCATAAAGTTCAACTATAGTCTAAACAAAGTGTTGTAATAATGGTTTGAAATTTATTTAAGACCAATATCTTCAAGTTGGTATCCAAGGTTCCATCCATTGTTTTAGCATGGACCAGCTTCAACAATGCTGTCTTTCTCATAACCCTCTCCTTCCACTTCAGTGTAACCGGGCTGTAACCCTTTCTTCTGAAACTTGAAAGAGGGCCAGTATATCTTCCGTCGCTAAAAAAAAGGAAAAAAAAAAGAGGGAGAGGCAAAAGAATGAACAGAGGTGCACAACCACTTGATTTCTTAACGACAGATGAAGGAAAATGTAACTCTTACCTGGATGAGGTGAAGTGGTGATGCACCATTAGGATGGCGGTTGATGTAAAAAGCTACCAGTATCAAAGCCAAGACAAGGACCAAAGATGCTGTTACACCAGCTATGACTCCCATGTTAGGCCACCCTTCTTTTTGAGTTGAAGAATCCGTCTTCACGTCTACAAGCAAATTGAAGACACATGATCAAAATTGATCAGATACGTTCATCATTCCGCTTCATATATGTTTTCATACATCTCCAGTTTTCATGAGGATAATACCAAATTCATGATTTAACAACGATATGTTACCGTGGAAATCACAACAAATAACGTGACACAACTCAAGAATGGTCTTAGCCTCACCATCATTTTCACAGCCATTTTGTAGAGGAGTCCAAGAGGTTATGGCCTCTGTCTCCGATGTGACAGATGGACTAATAGAGCTGTCAAATTGACCCCTTGAGTAGTCCTCGCAGGTTGCATCTTTGCTCTGTTCGCACATTAAATAAATGAGAAGGATGCATTGAATTGTGTTATATTTATGACATACAATCAACAGTGATGAATTCTAGATGTCAAGCAGTACCTCTTCTGAACAGGCATAGTCCAACCATTCCTGTCTGTGTCTATCCATGCCATCTGAGCACCTAAAACACACAAAATGTACATGTACAGCAGCTAAAATGTCACTACCTTATTACGTGGGCCAAAAGGTTGTCCTACTCACCTCTGGAGTACGTGACACCAGCTACACCCAGAGGTTTGGTTGGATGAGACGCAGAGCTCACAGCTGTCATGTTGCAGGCAAGCTGTGCCAGGGCAACCATTTGAGAAGAGAGAGAGAAAAAAGCAAGAAAAGGACAATTTAACTCTGAGGATTGTGAAACTCGAACTCTGTCTAAATCTTTTAGTGATGAAATATGGGCAAGGATCACCTACTAGGCAGTGCAGTAAACTCAACAGCAGAGTGGCTGGTGATCTTTACAGTGTTTACTTCAACCCGGTGGTACTCATAAAGTGTCGGTTGTTGAGCATCTATGTAAGAGACATATCAGGGTTATAGGATTCCTGAATAGTTTCACAAAAGCCTGTGAATGCTGAATTATGTTTTTGATAGGTAGCACTGTAAGACATGAAAATTATTGCTCACCGGGCATCTGAGAAGAAGGTGATGTAACCATGAAGGCATCAGACAAACCCGCCTTCACTGGATGTTCAGGTGAACTGATCAAATCTATTGCCAAAGGAATCTGATCAACAGAAAGCAAAACACGTTGTAAATAAAACCTGACAGTGCTACCAAGAGCAAAGCCTGCACGTGTGTCTCACATCTCGGTAGCTGAATATGATGGTTCCTGTTTTGTAAAGAGCCGCCTGAAAGGTGAAAGCCCCTTCTGACTCTCTGCCTTGGAGTCTGACCCTCTCCCACTGGATTACAAAAACCTCACCTGAGGAAAGGGCATGTCAAACAGGATTAGGACAGATTTCCTGTAAATTGGCAAACAGAGACTTTTTCAAATATAATTTTGTCTTTTACCATTATCCAAATACTGCACAGTGGAGTCTTTGGAGTAGCTGGGGTCAAAATTAGCCATTAGTGGGGCAATGTACTGGGTTGTCGTCAACATACGGTGAGTAACATCTCCCATGAAAATAAATCCTGAACATGGACAGATGGAAAAATATGTAAGACTTGAGTATGACTTATTACCTTGAGAAACATATGGTCCACATTTCTGTTAAGCTCATTTGAACATCTGTTACAAATGTAAATGTACCTCCTGTTGCTATGGTAATCTGCCTCAAGTAGTGTCCGTAAAAAGGAAAGTCAAAGGACAGGGCAACCCTCTGGAGAGGAAGAGACAAAGATATATTTTTAATATATTTATCACTGTAATGTAGTGACTGTATTAATTTTGGTATTATGTCATTACAATTTGCCCAATATTCACTATATATTTTATTCCGTACGGCATTCTTAATTCACCACACAATCATAGATCCACATCAGTTCTTTGGGAGGAAAAATCAAGCAAGTATTGCATTATGGGATAAAGACTAACCAAATATACTAAAAAGCTTTGGAAATATATTTTTGTTGCCCTATGCCATTATAAACAGTTGTTGGAGTAGCTCAGTTAGGAAACTGTGAGCACTCTTACAACTGCCAATTGATGTTACGGACGATTTGTGAAAGTCAAGTCTGACTGTTTGTATAATCAACACAAACAAGGGGACACCTGTATTTGAATCAGGAACGTCTTGATCTGCAGTCAATTGCTCTACCACTGAGCTCTACCCCCAAGAAGTAACTATGCAAGGCTTATCTTATTTCATACTTTGTGCAATGTCAGACAAGAGTGTATGTACAGTATATTTACAGTCTCTGGCTCCACCTTTGTCTTGCATGCAACCAGTAGGTCTGTAATGTATCCTTGTTTCCAATATGCAATCTGATGTCATGGTTTTGCAATGATCTAATTTAAGCACAGACACAACTTGGCTTGAAAGTAGGAGAAACTGGGTTGTGCAGGAGCAGGTCATTTTGGGGGTGAGCAGTTCTCAGAACATACGTTCTATTAAACACAGTCACAAGCCATCAGTCTTGATGATGTTGATTTTCATAGTCAAAATTGTGGCCATCTTTCCGTGTGGCAAGCAGTTAGCTTTTCTTTTCAGCTTTTTCCATTTTGAATATATCACAGCATTATTCTATTACTGGCAGATTTTTATATTACACGAGTCTGCCTGAGACTCCACATTCCCCGACGATGAAATTTTAAAATACGCGAAAGATATTCAGCAATATCGTAAATTAAATGTAGCACTACATCATACTTGTGCGTCACAGCATGATGACAATTAAATGATGTAACCATTTGTTGAGTTTAATATTGCAAAGACATTTTGGTTTGCCTTAACACTGAATTTATTACCATACGCCTATCAGATATAAATGCACTGCGGTATACCACTTTAAAGACCTAAATTACACCACTTGAAATTACACTGTGTTCATTTCTTAATAATTACAGGGAGCACCTAAAATTGAACTGGGGAGCTCTTGATCTGTAGTCAAATACTTTGCCACTGAGCAATTCACCATAGAAAAGCTAGAAAATGAAAACTTGAACTATTCATCACAAATTTAATAAATACAAAGAGGGAGAGACTACAAGTGTGTGAGACAGACTCACCGCAGCCTGTTTGTGTGTATTGGAGAGAATGCCATGTACTCTAACTTGACCGTGCCGGAAGTCATTCATGTCCACCCATAGTTCACGTGTGTACTGGTCCTCTGGGCCAAAAGTATGCCATGTGTAATACTGACCAGAATCCTCCTTACAGACAGAAAAACACACAGGATGGGAAAGACAGTAGAAAGAGTAGATTAGCAGCGGTAACAGTGGCACAGCGTTTTTTCTCTCCCTTTATTTTTTATTGTAAAGGTCACAAGTATAAAACTTATACAAAAGGGAATACAAAAAGGAACACAACACAAAAATAATTTTAAAGGCTCTATGGTGTATATAAGTAAACAGTTATATAAAATATAAAAATCTGTATAAAAACTTATTACATATTGTTAGTTTTAATTGTTTTTTGTTTCAAAGAGTGAAAACAAGTGAGAATTTAATAAACAAATTCCTTGAATTCCTTACTAAATGGGACAAACTAAGGCTTCCTACATATATATCTACTTCTATGGATATGGAATTTTCCCATTATAATAATAAGGATAATCGTGTATACTTTGTAAACATCCTTCTGTGTACAATTTTCCAGATGACCAAAGCCTTGTTAATATTTTTGGCGATAAAAACACAGATTTTGCCACAAATTCCAATGCCAAAACAATGAATGTGGACATCCATTGCAGAAACTACAGTTCACACCAATGTCAAACATAATCGTTGGCTGGATGACATTCAAGAAATTTCCTTGACTTTGTTGATGATTAAATATCGATTAGATAGAAGCCAGGCCTGCGTCCATAATATATTGTCTCCAAAAGGATTCCAAAATGAAATCATATATGGTAATGTTGTTATATCTCTTGAAACAAAGCTCCTAAAGATCTGTTGTTATTTCCAGAATAACTTGAAAAACAAATCTTACCTACAGTATGAGAGTGTATGTTGGAGATGACAAGGACAATGGTTGCGAATTAACCTTCAGAGATTTAAATAACATATAGACTCCAGACGTAGTGTACTGAAAACTTTTGCTTAATCCACATTTATTTTAAATGTATTATTTAGTGTACAAAAATCAAAGAAATTAAACCTGGCATTTTCATAACAATTCATAAAAACTGTCAAACTGTCATAAAACTGTTTTTTTTCACGTCATGTGTCCTATTTTGCCACATGATATTTAAGACCATTGTGTCAATTTTTTTTAGTAGGTTCTTATCAAATTGCAGAGCAAAAGTTTCATATTCATCACAGTTGAATAATGGTATGAGAGTTCATTCTATTTACACTTACATCACATGCTGTCATATTTCTGAACAGAAAAGAGAGAGTGTTAATTTCCAAAAGAGGGCAGTGTTCAACTCCATCTAAAACATCAAATAGGTCCAAGCGAAGTCAAAACAAATACCCCAAGCCATTACAGTCATGCAGAGTCTGTGGTGTAGCACTCACCACTACGTGTTGTCTACGTGTTGTCATGTTGTCTGGCAGGGTGTCGATGGTGAGCCCTCCAACTTGGACGGCCCTGCTTACCCTAGCGTGGCCTAAAGATGACCTCTGGGCCCTGGCATGGTTGTCAACTTCAGTTAACTCATCAAACTGTTGTGAGGTCACACTGTACCAGTAGTCTATACAATGTACAAATTAAAACAGCTAGGTTAGCAGGTATGCTGTCCTGTGTTACATGAAGTAGTACAATGTACAATATAAATAACATTTACCAAATCACGTGTGTACTGTCTAAATCTACAAACAATGTAACCTCGTATGGTAAGCAAATTGAGGTAGGTAGGTTTGTTTCAAGGCTATGGGTGTCTTAATTGATGGCTTGTATTTCTTTCAGGAAACACATTCAAAGCCACATACTGAAACTTACCTTCTCCTTGTTACAGTTTTAACACCAAAGTGATTTTTTTTGGAGGATGGAAAATGAGTGGCCGCAGGTGGCTGGTAGAAAGTGAATGAGGCTTAAAACAAACATTCACCAAATGATTTCATAATGTGAAACACATGTTAAAGGTGGTCAAAACCATTTATTGTGGTAAGATTTAGCAAGACACAAAATAAACATGCCTCCAAACTTTTTTGCATCAGCTGCTGGGTGGTCACAGTACCATTACATCATATATTTTTGAATTCTGAAGATAAGCCAGAGACAACAGGATTATCAGGGCTATCTTCACTCAGATCAAGAATGTTAATAAAAACAAGGGAGTAGAGGAATTTCTGAGAGAAATGCATACATGCCGTCCACTCAAATGTTGCTTGCCATGGTTAGCATTGTTGCCTCACAGCAAGAAGGTTGTGGATTTGAATGCCAGGGTCGACCTCCATACCTTTCTGTGTGGAGTGTGCATGTTCTCCCTGTGTCTGCGTGGGTTTCCTGTGTGCGTTAGGTTAATTACTCCTGCCATTGTTTATGTAATTTTATTGTGTTATTTTTGTCTTTATTTCATTCATCACTATCACTATCATTACTAATATATCTATTTTGGTCCATCTTCTTTTGGATAATTACGGTAATTTGTGTTTAGTTTCAGGTACGTCACGGGATACGGTAGAAACGTCACTCTGCATACTATATAAGCCGGAAACTGAAGGCAAGGCGTTCTTCTCGGAGATGACCCTAACCCTAACTTTTTGTCCCGTCCTGTACTTAACGTTTGCTGTTTTCCCTCTCTTGCTTTCAGCAGACTATAGGACGGTTATGATGTTGCGCTGGGCAGCGGTTACGGACAAAAAAGATAAGAGAAACACTCCGTGAAGCTCAGTTTTCCGTCAGAAACGCCGTGAATTCTATGTCGTGATCAGCGCGGCTGTCGCGAAGAGTTCGTCTCTGTTACTGCGGTGATTTTTTTTGTCGGAATGCCTTGACTCTGAGAACATTAAATTGAACAGGGTGACTTAAAACCGGACATCCCATGCCCGGGTCGGACTCCCACGTTCATACATCCTAATCCTGAAGTTACAGTCTTTTGAAAGCTGAGCTAAGTAGCCGTGCAGTTTAAGCTAACTTGCTATTAGCTGGCATCAGATCACTCATTGTAAATGCAACGGATTTGGCCATGGAACGGTATATGCAAAGCACGATAAACAGTAAGTTGTAAGCTAATTGCATGGTTTGTTCAACACATAGCTAACTTTTCAAAACCCGGCACCTGGAAATAGGAGTTTAGGGAGCATATTTTAAAACAATGAAAACAGATTAGGCCAGCTGTTGCATACTTCACCCAGCCCTGCACCTGATTCAAATAAACTGCAGCACCCACTCCCTGAAAGCACAATTTCTATTGTTTAACAGCTGTGTATTTAGCTTGATATTATCCTGACATCTCTAATGATACATAATTCAATAGTGGGAAAGGAAAAACTGATTGAGTTGAAAAGTAGATTCAATCAATGTAGCTTACTCTTTCAGCTCTTTCTATTTGATTGTCAAATGGGAAGATGTATGTGTCCATTAAGGCTCTTACTTTGTGTTCCCATTTCAGCCAGTACAAAGTTTTGGTCTTGACCCACTGTTGAGAGAATGTTTTAAATTTAAACTGGTAACAAGAAAAGTAATACTTGAGGTAATTTAATGATGTCTGAGATTTAAAGATAAGTGCCTACAAGTGTGACTGTACACTTGAAATAAAATTGTTTGTGTCTGTGGTTTGCAGAAGTTAAAGAGACTGAAATAACTTGCCAAGTGACAAGGGTGGGTGCCAGAAATTATGGTTTGCCAAGGAAAGTGAGCTCATGTGCCTTCTGCCTCCATTAACCCACAATGAAGCCCACGGTGAAACACCTATTGCTTTAAAACCGAGCCAAAGACACCATTCCTGCTCAGGTGTTCCACCTCAAAGACAAAGGTTTCGAAGCCAGTCATTCTTTGTAGTGTTGAAGAAAGTAAGGAATAAAAGAGAATCTCGTTTCCTGCAGACATACTGACAACTGCCTCTTGATTTACATTTATGAGCATGTTGATGAGAAAATTAACAGACTGCAATTTAATCTTTTCTCGCTGCATTTTTATAGATGTGCACTGTTAAACAGAATGCAGAAACATGCAGCCTCAACTTAATTCAGAGCATTGTCCACACCGGGAAAAAAGAACAACATGAAAACAATTATCAAAATATAGAATTTGACATGTTGCAATTTGAGTAAGCCTTTAAACAATTTATTAGATGTACCATTATCCAGTACATCCTCTTTTATTGCAGTAAAGTAAGTTGACGGTGGTTTGATGCCCATATTCCTCTACCATGTGTGGGAGGAAAACAGGCCTGTTGGTCACTTACATATGTTCTGTTCCAAACCTTCAGAGTTCAGGCTGTGGGATATTGGATGGTAAGGCCTGCTTTAAGCATTACACTGGATTGAAACAATTCTATAACACACATGCTGTACATTCCACAGTCATCAGAGCCGTCCAGCCTACAATAGGCCATTAAACAAGAGCCTCAATTGACAACCTGAAAGCCTTAACCTCATGACAGAGTTTATTACGTATATGAGTTTTCCCCCACCCTTTAATTTGCTTAATGGGTGCATCAAAGCATTTATGACAGTTTACATGTGACACCTAGATACATGATTACCGAGTACACGACCCACCCTGTTTTGGCATCTAACATATGACCTAAGCATAGGAATTATGTGGCTGATGCAGAGGTCTGAAACTGAGGATAAACATATCGTGGTTTATAAAAGCAGTCAGGTCATTGTCCCCTAAGCCACTAGTATTTAAAACAATTGCAATTATTAAAGACAGTGACAGAGGAGCCATATTGTTTGAGATGTCGCCCCCTCCACTTATTTCATTCAGTCATTCAAATTTGAATTGTTCAGTGGTCAGCATCTACTGCTTGATCAGCCACTACAGTACAAAAATGAGACAACAATGGCAGGAGTTTAAACTGTGAACCACATTATTAGAATTCAGCATTTTAACAATTTTTATATCCATTCAATATGATTTGATTTTGAGAAATTCATTTGAGTTGGTTGTCCAGGGTTTACATGAATAATCAACTTTATACACCAGTTTTTGAAGTTGTATGTTTTATGTGACTATCTGCACCCACCTCTCCATTTATGAAGCAAAATACCTGTAATCATATGTACATAATCGAAATCAAATTCTGTGTCTATTGCATGTTTTCCTTTTTCACGAATGGGCAGTATTTATGATAATTCTCTTGGAAATAAGCAATTTAAACTATTTAAAATTATTTCATCATCTTGAAAAAAGCGAGATGTAATTTGTATCAAAATACTTTCAGGTTGAGGTCTTCAAAATAACGAAATACCCCCTGATTTAGATTACTTATAGGTAAGTTGAATGATTGTATGAATCTTTTGATGTACTTTCCGCTTCATAAATAAAGTTTGTCTTGGCCCCACATGCAGTCTCAGTGTGTGTAAAGGTCCCAGGGTTTTATGCCACTATTTGCAAACAAACATGAATTCAATTCATTTCATTTCTGGACAGTGCATTTGGTAGTTTATTGCAGACCGAGGCTTTTTGCGTGTATACTATTTACCAATACAAAACATGCAAAGACAGGAGAGAACGTCTGAGTGTTGAATCAAAGGGACTATTGGCCCTCATATGTTTTGTACATCTGTTCTTTGTGAAGAAAAACAAGGAGGTGTCTCGTTTTAAATAATGTCTAAGAATAGATAATTACTTCTTTCACAGCAACCCACCTGATTTTGAATGCTCTTCTAGCCCCCTGTCCAAGAGTTAAGATGATATTGCAATGTCAGAAAGATGGGTAAAGAAGAAAATGGGTAAAGTCACCACTGATTAAGATCACAACAGACATTTAGTCTGAACCTTCAAACAGAACGATGAGGTAATGAGCGCAGCACTGATGAAAAGCATTACAAACGTAAGAAAACACATTCTTTCAGATATAGGCAACAAAACAGCAGATGGTTTGAGACACTAAAACTGACCTCTGCCCAGCCACTTAAGTTAGAACTACCAAACCACAACATTTCCATGCCTTTTTCGGTGAGCGGTCAGCATAGGCACACCCTTTCCTGAGGGGAGAAAGAACTGGCATGGACTCACACATCACCCACTGTAAACATTTCAAGGAATATGGCTGAATTATAGCACCTCAGTGTCATTTGAATAAGCATCATTGCAGATAATTAAGCATAAACAGAACCACCTCTGCCTTGGAGATCCGCAGAGTGATTCATACGTGAGGTAAGTGTACTTGAATACATTACCCTTTAAACTTAACTTTCCCATATTATTTACCCGTCAATAAAATATTGAGATAGGGTTAAAGAGGCATTTATCTCTGCAGTAACATTTACTTTGGCCAGTACAAGAGTTGCTGATATGCTACAGCAAGTTACCATGACATTTAGTAGTGAGAAGTGAAACCTCCTTTAAAAGATAAAAACAACTTTACATTTTTACAAAGCAATTTTCAAAAGGTTTGAACACACTTAGAAGAATAAAGACAAGAGATGTTCCAATTTAAAAAACCCCCAAAAAGAACAGCAGTACACTGATTAGCTCCTCTATCATGTTGAAACATGATCTCTGCATGGCTGATTATTTCTGCTTTTCATTGTCTGATAAGAGAAATCAATCACAGTCCAGGCCAAACATTCCCACACAAATGAATTCCATTCATCAGAATTCTAAGAATATGTTGCTTTGCTGTTGGCAGAGACCTGTTATACTGGTGATTCAGTTTTCATTCTTCCCACTTTAGTTTTCCTGAAACACAAGTAATGTTTCCCATCCCAAGTCAAATTCCACATGACTTTTATGAAATAAGAATCAAACTCACAGTCTCACAGACAATAACATCCGATCTAAGATTCAATCTTACAGAACAATGTTTGTCTTTCTTCCAGTTCACGCTTCCCTCCAAAATGCCTGGATCAGCTACAAGCTATTTGTTAAGCAAACTTCTCAGCAGGACAAGGGACAAGAAGCCAACGCTGAGGTCATCCCCCCGTACACAATTCATTTTCATCCAGGGCGCTGTGTTTTTGCAATCTGGTTTAGATGGTGTAGATGGCTCTCTGAGGACTGTTGTTCATTTTAAAACAGAACACTCCAGAATGCTAAATAGCAAGAGAGATAAGAAACTAATTCATGCCATGGAAATGAGTCTATGTAAGGTTTACACCTAACAATGTTGGACCGATGTTGCAAGCGGACACAACAGCTGAATGCCTCCTGCACAACATTTTGTGTTTTACCTGTAACACATTTCTTTATGTGGACTACCTTAGAGTTTGTAGGAGTTATGTATTCATGAAATACTTTGGAGCTGTTTTGAAAGAGCTCACAAGTTTTATCATCTACGTTCTATAACACACCACACAGTACAGAAAGCTATGATTTATTTTTGACATGACATGTGTTTCCAATCACATGCAACAAACAGTATCATGCTGGTGCAAGAGAACTGAGAGCACTGATGGCACTAATGTCCGGTGTCGGATTAATAATGAGAAGGAAACAGGAAAAGACCTCATGAAAGGTGGCTGATTACATTTCTCATATATATTATGAAAAACCATTATGGATGTACCAAACAAACATATATATAGCTCCGTATTCACGCCTCCCCATTCCAGGTCATCTATAAAAGGCATATTTACGCAATGTGTAGAAATATAGATCCACATTCAACCTCACGTTTTCCCCCCAGTGAACAAAGCCTCCTAACGTTGCTCAAAATTTTAGCAGGGAGTCAAAAAGAAAAAGAAAAGTACAAATCTAATTTTAAACCTGAGCAAGGCTGCTTGTTTAGACTCACATGCTTGTGGAAACGGGTTTTTTATGGTGCACTTTATTGTCAACAAGGTCATTCACTTTTCTGCATGAAGCAAAAAAAGCTTGGCATGCCTGTGGGCCGCTTCAGGAAGATTCTTACTGAAGTTCTATTGTGCTACTGCGAAGTTACAGCAAGAAACAGCACATGTGCAAAAACTCAATCATATATTAATAAATCATTCTGAAACAAGACAAATACGCAGACAGTATGTCAACCTACAACACAAACTGTGATCATGCAAAATGCAAGGAAGGCAATGAAAACATTTCGCAGAAGGCTGTGAGAAAGGGTTGCCACATCTTCAGGTATAGGTAGTTATGTGATAAGTGCAGGTCATAAACGTCAAAACCATATCATTGTGATGATGCTCGGGGAAAACGGAAGAGGGGTGAAGAGCAGATGGGAAGCTCACCTGTTTGCTGTTGAGCCCAAACTCTTTCCAGCTCTGTTTGGGAGAGACAGAAGAGAAGCATCACCAAACTGAAGCACATGTTCAGTGGTAGGGGGGAGGAAAAACAAAACAAAAAAGTAAGAAAAGTGCTTTGTCGCAGCTCTCTTCTTTTTCCTCTCTTTCCAAAACACTATATTCCACTTTCACCTCACTCGCCACTCGCTTCCTCCCTAAAAACTCTCTTCACACACCCTGTTTCTGTCTACTCCCTCTCTCTCCTCCTTACTGCTGTCCTTCCGTTGCCATAACGATTTTAAGGCAGAGGGATCAACTGATGAGGGTATGCAGGAGAAAAGACATATTACTGTACAGACTTCAAATGCCCTGTCATTGAGTTATCCACTTTGTTTCTTTTTTGTACATCGAAAAAGTGTTCCCAGCTTTGGGAGTCTTGAGGAATCTTCTAGAATAACAGCCAAACTTCCTCTCTCCTTATTCTCAGAGATAAACATAGAAATAGGATCATCTGCTTGGAGCAGGGCAGCGGTTTGGCGCCTCCCCCTGTCCAATCCAGCTGGATGGCCATTGAGAAATATTACATCTTCACGGGTGAAGGTTGTTTATTACTCCTGAATACATGAGACCAAACATTCTAAAAACATCCTTTATGCCACACATGAAACAGTGCAATCTTCCTTTATGGCAAGTTTAACAGAAAGAAAGTAAAACTTTACAAGCACTGTGGTTGAGCCCCCCCACCACTCTTACCCACTGCTTTCATCATTTGTATCTGCTTTAAAAGCAAACAGAATCCTTGGCAAGAAAACTGGGCAGGGACTTTATTGGTTGCACAGCTGGAAAGCTAATCAGTGCCATTTCCCTTAATCCAAACATAAATAACGCATCAATGTTCACAGCAGCAGGTGTGAATTTTCAGACATAGTCATGCTGACCTTGTACAAACAATAGCCACGCATGAAAGTATCATAAATTGCACTGTCTTTCATCATTTGTAATCCTTGAATAAGTAAAATATCACGTGGAATCCATGTGACATTGCTAAATTACAACAATAGCACATACTGTACAGAGCACTTGTTCAAACACTCAAACATATATTAATAAAAAAAATCTGAAACAAGACAAAAATGCAGCCAGAATGGCAACCTACAATACAAACTGTGATCATGTGTTCATGTATTATGCATACCTACTTTTCATGAAGAGCGCTGAGGAGGCGAATCCAGGTAAAATCCTGCACTGATTACTCTCACTAAATCACAAAACAGAGAAAATACTTTGCTGAATTAGAATTAAATGTTATGGTAATATTTGCATGTGTATTATTCAAATTAGTGACAACATAAAGGTCGAACTGAGTTTCTGAGTGATGATTGGTGAGAGGGGAATTTATTGCACTAGACAGATTGAGATGATCGGTACAACTTGTCACTCCATCTATACCCTCTTCCCTGATAACTTTAGATCTTGATAAGAGCTGTATGATCAAATATCCAATAAGAGTAAAATGATTTGCCCTAGCTTTTTAAAACATGTCTAAAATGCACAATGCTAATCCAAATATCACAGGATTAAAATGTGAATTTTAAGAGCTTTTAATATACCTCTGTATTTCCATCTGCTGGACAAATCATGTCATAGCATTTTTTGGTATACAAAATATCTTTTGGAAGAAAGAAGACACTTATTTTCCACCTGAACACTCTTGTTACACCTGTGACAGTTAAGCATTTTGTTGATTAGGTCACAATAAACCAAGTTACACGTAGCCAGTCTCTGGGTTAAATTCTCTCCAGTACAATTACGGGGCCAAATTCAAAAAGTGATTTCATTAAAAAAGCACAATTTGGAGCTGATGTAATCTAGAAAACACTTCAGTGCTGTTTAAGGTTGATCACTGAATATGAAGTGTGACAAGTTAATGCACATCCCAGAGGCGCTCATGTCAGATTGTCAGAAAACACATCCTGGCAGGTCTCTTCACAACACTGCCCTAAAAAGATCAGACTTCAATGTTCCCAAGGACACAGCTGCGTCTGCAGCAACTTTTGCTTGCCAACCGTGACTCTGTGGCCAGTAAAATTTCAGCAATCAGTCACTGGCTACCTGAGTAATGCAGGAAGTCTTATGTGCATCTATTTTTAACGCGGAAAGTTCCTGCCACAAAGCATATAATCATAAAATCAGTTTGTTGAGTTTTGCTTTCAGAATGATCCGGTATCACTTGTATGTTTACTTAAGCTCTCAAATGAAATTCCTGTCCAATACAAGCAGCAAGTGTTTCCTTAAACTATAAACCAGTTTGAACTGATTTCCACACAGATTTTATTAGTCCATGCAGCGAAAAAGTTGCATTTACTGCTTGGCAATGCATTTCCCACATGAAGTTTACACAAGATGACATTTTTAGAATTCATTTTACACCTGTATTATCTCCTGTACTGCTTATTTCACTTGCTTTTAATGGATTCCAAGAACATTTCCCAGTTTTAAATATACAACAAAAATAATCAGCCCTACAAATGCCTCACTAATTGCAATGCAGCATTAAATGACTCTTAAAGAATGTGGATGCTGCAAAACAAAATGTCATCCAGAGCCCCCAAAGCCCCCAAAGCCTTGAACCGGCCGATGCAGGCTAGCTGGAACTGGTACGGAACTATTACTTAGTATTTTCTTGACCCACCTTTTTTGCTTTTGGAGTTTATGAACTCTAAGCTAATGTATTCTCCTGCAGTCACCACAACGTGTTAGCTAACTAGCTACCTAGCTAACGTTGCGTCATAACTAGCAAGCTATCATTATGTCCGGTAATTTAGTGTTTGATTTGTCTGTCTATGGCGGACAAAACAACGTTTCGTAGTCATGCTACGAAACATTCGGTCATTAATCGGTCATAAGGAAATACACAACATATACTAATACCATTTCGTATATTATGATTCACTTGATAAAGTTAACCGCTATCGAGTGATACAAGAGGGGGTATAGCTCAGTGGTAGAGCATTTGACTGCAGATCAAGAGGTCTCCGGTTCAAATCCGGATGCCCCCTATCGCTTGTTTAGCAAATTTATTTTATTTTTTACTAAATCCGTTTTCCTGACCGGGAACCCGTTTTAATGGCAGTAACTCTTTTGAAAACTCGTTTGAATGTAGAGTATCGCCCTAAACATTACATCTACTGTTTACTTAACTAAGTAGATATTCAAATGACATTGTATTACTCTAACCGCAAAAAAAAAACACCTTTCATAGCAAACACACACTCGCTGTATTTACAATGTTAATGTTTATTCATAGAAAACTGTACATAAACAATATATCAACTCTAAATAATACATTTTACTCTTTAGCAGCGTGGCTTTTGCCACATTCAGTGAATTCCCACTTGTTGGAATACAGTAAATAATTAATAATAATAAGCACTATTAAATAAATTATTAAACATCTTTTGCTCAAACAAATCTGTTATGTTGTTGACTCAAAGTCAGACTTATTTCCCATTATGACGCAAGACTTTCTTACACTTTTTATGTACCACAGCATCATCATTACTTACGGTGACAAGAGTTATATATCAAAATTATAAAATTAGATATTTAACCACATTTTACCACATTCTGATCATAAGACTTACTTTATAAAAGAAGAGATATTTCCATGTAATAAAATTTGTATGTGTAAAAAAAACCCAACAACAGTTATTTACATAAATCTGTGTGTATGTGTGTGTGTGTGTAATTTTAATTGTATTTTATTGCTGTTACTTTCTGTTTGTGTTAATACACACCCCGTTTCCTAGCCGACTGGTTTCATTCGAAACTTCAATGGAATGTTATCTTACCGGTACTTTGGTAGTCATGGCACACACATAGCTGTGAACATATTCATACCCATTACTGAAAATCTGAATTTATCAGCAATTTTCACAATTTTGTAAGATAAACAGAACATTTGAATAAAATCCAACCTCTAGATACTTCTTGGTTACCTGCTGTGGTATCTTGATATGCAGTTCATTCGGACATACTGTCCAAAGTTACCAACATTTTGCTGGCGTTTGAATCAGTCACATTTGGTTGATGTGTATGACTCATATGGTAGCTGAGGAAAGAGGAGCGGGCCAGTTGCTGATTTCGTCACAGCTTTGTCAGACATGAGTGAGGGACGCTCCAACACACAGACATCATGTTCATGGGAGTGTGCCACAGTTAAAAGGACTGGCAGTGCTGCTTTTCTCATGCTTTAGAAGGGATTGGCTCAGGAAGAGGAACAGCTGGCCATCTTGACCTAGATGGTTTTCTAGTTAGCCACTACCTGAGTCTTCATCCAGTCCAGACTGGCCGGTAGACTATTCAAAGGGAGGAGAATAAGAGAAAAAACAATGTTAGAATAAAAAAAAGTGCATTTACACAATTGTATATCCTCAGAACCCATCATGGTGTGTTGAAGGGCAGATTTTCAGAACTTAATAAATTCTTAACAAACTGGTAGTGAGTGTGTGTGTGTTGTGTCGGTTATGCTCACCCCTCTCCTGTTAGGGCACAGCAGGCCTGAATGTGCCAAGTGTGGTTTGTGATGCAGTTGAGTGTGAGACACTGGGAGATCTCAGCAGCAGTCATTGAGCCATTTATGTCTTGTTTGTTGGCCAAAATTAGAAGAGCAGCATTTTGCAAGTCCTACATCATACAACAAGAGAGGCTTGGTTACATTATTTATCGTGTTTTTCTTTTCTTTTTTTTTTACAGATGAAACACATCTAATGGTAAAACTTCCAGACTTTGCCCACGTCATATTTTAGAACAGAGAACAGCAAAGTCAGCAGAATAAGACAGCGGAACAACACACTCAATCAGACAGGCAATGTTGAAATTTCCCTGCCACCTCTCATCACGGGTTTGGCAGTTCTCTGTTTGTGGTGAAATTAGTCACATTGACTGTGTGATTACATCAAATACCAAATATTACCATCTGATTGCTCAGCAAAAAAAAGATTTTTTAATTCTAAAGCTGCTACAGTTTCTAGATTGATCATTTTCTATTTTTCGTCCAGGTTAACATAATAAACCCAGCCTCACCGTCATCTATGTCTACTTTTCTGTACGGACAGAAATAACATGCATCTGGGGATGCACCTGGTGGCTCACTGTTTCCAGCACGTGCCACTTTAAGCCACGCTGTGGGTTCAATTCTGGCCTGCACACTTTGTTGTATGCCATTTCCTGTCTAACTCTCTACTCTAACTATGACAATAAAGCAGAAAATGCCAATATATACATATATATACAGTATATAAGAAATATATATAAGAAATAACATTCACTGCCACAGCAGTCGTTTTCAGCAGGTATGTACCTCATGTGCAAGCATATTGTGAAGTTCATCTTTCGTAAGAGTGAGTCGTTCACGGTCAGTGCTGTCCACAACCAGAATGACGATCTGAAACGTACACAGCACATAGATATCTTTTACTTTTCAAAACGTAACACTGACTTCAGTATGAAGTGCACAATGTCAGCGACTGTTCTGAGCACAAATCAGTTGATAAATGCCCCCGGGGATGTATGGTAGTTATATAATTGTACTAGGTTATGTTCTTTATCAATGCAAGAAGCGGGGTATGTTTACAACTAGCCAGTATAGGTTAATGTGTAACAGCTAGGTAAGTATTTGCTCGTAACAGAAAACACAATAACGTACGTTTTAATGCTCTCTGTTTCTGGTTTGACTCTTGAACATCAAATTCTCAGCTCAGTATCAACAAGCATTACTATTCTTATTTAAATTGATAAAGGATATTAAGATGTTAAGTGAGAAACCGGTTTTAGGATGACATGATTTCCAGGGCAAATACGCATGAGCAAACAAACAGCATGTGAAGTTGATTGTCATTAAGCATGGGATGACGTACAGAAAATTTTCATATTAAAATTCCATTTGAAAACCATCTGGCTTGCACCTTCTAAATGCAGCATGAAATTGTTTTGTTTGATATTGTACTTAAATGTTGATTGTGTATGTCACTGAGCTTTTGAATTGTGGTGATTTGTATTTTTTTTTTTTTAAATAAAGGCATGCAACACATGTTACTGACATTTGTTTACGTCAGCTCTATGCTTTGCCTTGTAGTCGTAATTCACATGCATATAGTGTGTGAGTGATGAGGCCGATTGAGCTTAATACATACCTCTGTGTTAGAGTAGTAAGAGAACCAGCTGGATCGAAGACTCTCCTGGCCTCCGATATCCCAGACAAGAAAGTGAGTCTTCCGTACACAGATCTCCTCAACATTACTGCCAATTGTGGGTGTAGTGTGGACGGCTTCTTTTGTCAAGCTGGATACGTGGGATGGTGAGGAGACAGAAGTTTGACATTAAAACACTATGGGGTGACTGGATCACACTGCAGATAAATCTGACATGAAATCTAAATGAAAGAGGATTAAAGTAGCGTAGGTACTGAAAAAGCTGCTGCTTGACTACGAATGCAGGCATAATGTTTAGTGCCCTTATTGTTTCATTTTAGTAACCACATCAATGTCTATCACTTACAACTGGTAGAGGATGGTTGTCTTCCCTGCATTGTCCAAACCCACAATGATGACTTTGTGTTCTGTAGGAAAGTTAAAGATGTTAGATTATATATTTCTGTTGAACAAGTCAAGACAGCGTCATTGATCATGCTCACTTTACGTTCATCCGAGAAAAAGATTAGATTTGGTTGCATAAGTTGTTTAAATTACATTACAAGACAAATGGACACAGATAAGATAAAGACACATAGGGAGATATGATGTACTGACCTCATCTATAGCCACGTTATCACATAGCATAACAGTAATATCAGTTCACAGTTCTGACATATTAACCGGAATTTGACAGTTAGTTTAATATAATCTGATACAAGATAGATAAACAAGCAGTATGAAGGCGCACTAAGTTAAGAAGCTGGCCTTACCTTTGTCACCAAACACAGCCAACATCTTGGTCAAAAAGAATCCCATGTCGTACGAGCGTCTGGTGGTTATTTAGCAATTAATAAAATACCAGGTCGGCAAGGAGTCTGTTTTATACAGATTAACTCTATAACGAAAATCCTGATCCTAATGCTGATACAACAGGTCTGTGTCCAGCTGACTGTACCGGCAAACTGCCTGTCTACAACTTATGACAAGTTCAGTTGTAACCCATAATTAGGGGGTGGAGTTTTGAAAGACTGGTATTTTCCGACTAATGGAATGAGTCATGGTCAAAGAGCAAAGCGCATAATGCTGCTTTCATGTGTTGTGGGAAATATCAGAACAATGTACGTATGTACAGTATGTAACGTACTGTATGTATCCTGGACTTTGAAGTTTGATGTTAACGAATATAATGAATATAAGAGAAATTATGGATCAAGTGCTATAGCAAAAATTAGATTAATGCACATTTATATCCTGTACTTTGAATTTGATGTTGATTTTATAATTTGTACACAAGAAATCATGGGTTAAGACCATGTTTAAAACCTTCCCAAAGGAACCAAAGAAATTAATACTAGATTGGATTTATCACATTTCCTCTAAGATTAGAGCTTGGTGACTTATATAATCTATTTAATATAGCTAATATGTCTGATATAATTCAACGCTTTACCTCCCAGTATTACATAAATGTGGACTGATGAGTAATTTCAATATCTATTATGGGTGAAAACATTCCAGGCATGTTTTGCTAATTAGACAGCTTAAGTGATATTATATTATGTAATATTATTAATATTGTGTGTATTAAACACCTTGTCTACCTTACAAATTTTATTTTATAGGCCATGAGGATAAAATTGCTAAAATTGCTGAGTAATGTTTTCAAACGATGCAAAAACTTCTGCTGCAAGGTTCACTGGACACCTGATTGTGCCAATGAATCATAATGTGAGATTGAATGGTCAGAAGTCTGAGCTTGGGTGTGATCCTGAAGGCAACATGAAACAAAAGCATTCAGCTGTCACAAGGACAAAAAAATAGGCTGCTGACGTAACGGACATAACTCAACCAATATAGAAAGAGGAAGTAAAAGTGCTGCTTTTACTTTCCATAACCTCTGTAATGAAGATTATCGTAAACAGCAGGCGAAACAAACCAGAGATTTAGGGATTCCCCAAGATTTCCAAGATTTCTCTGGTATATATTTCAGGGGAAATAACAATAATAACAAAGAAATGTATGCACTTATGTGGACCTTCATCATGATGCCCTGCTTACGACATGAAGATTAAAGTCCACAAAAAACAAAACATTATTTGACAGGAGATGAGCATGACACTGTAAACATAGCTAATCACATTTCAAAGCATGTTCTTTTCTCAAGGCCCTATTTGCTGTGCTCGGGTCTTTTTCCCATGTAAGAAAAGACATTCATTAACTCCTTGTGGAGATTTTCGACAACTTAAACAATATCCTCAATCATAATATAAATTGATTAGCTCCTGTAATTTTGGCCTTGTCACACATTCTCAACCAAACTCTTTATTTTAGTTTTGTCAGGTTTGCTGCTTGCGATGATGGTTCCTCTGCTGAAAACATATTGTTGAACTGAAACTGCGTACTGAACGTCAGAAATAAAAACCACTTCCTGTTCTGATCACGCTGTTATTTTTATTCCACCAAGTAACTGAACATGACTTGTTGAAACTGAAGAAAACACTTTCCTATCTCGATGTGACAAATAGATCAGTTCAGTACAGAGCTTATCGTACTGAGAGGGAAAAGTCATTTTGCAGTAGACAGCAAAAACACAACATGTGAGGGATGTAGGACATTAATGACAGCCCTTACAATGGAAACATAAAACAATTAAACATCAGTCCATCAATAGTCTTAGACCATTGGAAAAATAAAAGTGATAAAAGTTAATTGATGTGGAATTAAGCGTATCAGTTGCACCTGATTTGCAGATGATATTAAGGCGTAGCCGGGTTCAGGGGAGTATCTTGTTTTGTGACATAAGGGTGTCACTGTACACTGTGATCTCGGACGCGCACGGTAGGGAGGAGATCATAAATATCTCACACAAAATGACCCTGACCAGGATTAAGTGGATTGAAAATTGATGTACAGATGAATAGCATATGGGACAGATAAGAATTTGTATGAAATTATTAAAATGTGAAATTTGTTACTCAGCTTGTCATAGATCTATAAGAGAGCTGCTGCATGCCAATTATTTTGCTTGTTGCTGTAACAATGCTGACCAAATGATTTTTGCTTTTCACAGTATGGTTCTCACACCAAAAATAGACGAATAGACTTGATTATAGATTTATAAAATAGAGCCACCAATGTCTTGTCCACTTTAAAGTGCAGGCCCTTTCTGCAGGTTGCAGTATTGAGGTCAAGGTTCACAAATTTGACAAGTACTGTCCACTAGTACTTGTAGTTGGGTTATTGTTACTATTATAGGACACACACTCCTGTACTAAACTGCACCTCTTACTTTGAGTACTCTGATTTCTTTGTTGTTTCCTCTATGACTCAGGCATTTGGTAGCAGGTGTGGTCAAAATAGAAATGAATGGTTGTTTTGTTAGGTTACTTTGAATGCAAATGAGAGACATAAAGTGGCAAAGGTCTTTTTTTTGGCACTTTCTGCTTTATTATGATAGGTACAGTAGAGTGACAGGAAGGACAGGAGAGAGACAGGGGAAACCACGCAGCACAAGGCGCAGGCCGGAATTGAGCCCACACTGCTGCGTCATTTGCAAAGGTCTTTTAACATTTTTCTGACATGTTCAGTTAATCGATGGTTAGAGGGAAGCTAAAAATGTGGTCGTCACACATGCCTGTGCCTGCCGCTGGACTGGGGCAAGCAGTGTTGGGTGTGTTGCTAGCCACACAATATGCTGATGACGTAGTGTTATACTTAATATTTGATGATTAACTCAAGCAAATTTCAGCAAATGGATACAAGGAACAGCAATACGGCATCATGGATGGATGGATGCCTTCTTTTTCTCTAACTTAATTAATGAAGTGACACAATGGCATTTTCTGATTAAATTTTTAATTAAAATACGAATTTATCCACAGATTAAAAATGAAAGGCAGAAAAAGCAAAATGTAGCTACAATCAGGCACCAATGATACATGTTATTTCTTATTTTTAACAATTGCGATAACGCAACAATAACATTATTTACTGATCATTATTTAATATTAATTTATTCAACTGAAGACATGGGTGGGCCAAATTAGCCCACCAAAGACATTCATGGATTCTCCATCACAGTTAACTGAGTAAAGACCATGGTTGAACATACCCCCCCACTCCTCCCCATCAAATACTCCTCTCTCCTCTCACAACCTCACAACAGCTGAAGTTTAAAAAAAAAAAGAAAAAAAAAAGAAAGAAAATGTCCACAGGAAAAACAACACGAATTTAGTCAGAAATCAAGAGTAAGAAGCCAGTGGCATTTTATATTAGACAAGCTAGCTGTTTGGGTTGAAGTTGGGGGTGATTTACCACACGCATGTACTTATAAAATATAACCATTACCCCTGAAAAACAGATGACAAAAGCTGGTGCAAAGAAAATGATATGAGCAACGCGCTAGAGCAACAGTATAGGCTACAGTGCGGAGTAGCCACAAGACACAAAGAGACGCAGATATGATATGAAAGTGTGAAGAGTTAAGACATCCCACCATGGCAGTGATGGACATGGCTTGGCGAGACATTCCGGCACTTGTGATTGGAGTTTTCTTGACGGAAGGGTGTTTAGGGTGGGGGCGACGAAGGCAGGAAACTTCATTCACACAGTTACAACTGCAGTGCTGCGTTTAATATGCACCATGATCAAAACAAACAGCCGATAAATGGATACTGCAGGAGCCAAAGCTTTCATCCACAGCACCCACAAATGACAGGAAAACAGAATGGGAGGACTGGGTCAGACGAGTACAGTCGGATACAAAAGCTGTACCAGGTCAGGGAAGAAGTAAACATCTTTGGAGTGTATTCTATGTTGTTCATACCAAGATGACAAGGGGTAAAACAACATCAGTAGATTTTTGTGTTTATGGCAATTTGTCAGACAGTATTTTAAGGTCTGGGTGGTAAGAAAGTAGAGGTGTGAGACTTGCAACTTTTGAACCCTAAAGGGTAGAAAACCCCGAAGTCCAAAAGCATTGAGTGAGATAAATGGAAGAGAGAAACACTGACACCATACATGAGGATGATGACATTAGACCCTGTTTAAGACTGCAGAGGACAGACATGGCAGACTACAGCTCTACCAGCCTTCACACTCGACAACTGAAGAAGAAATTGAGTCATACAGATCACAATCATAGATTCACAATCGTAACGATTACTGTCCTCGTGCTGTCAGTATAGAATTCCATGATATTCATGCAGTATTAACATAGGAAACAAAAAAGACCTATAACAGACCAATATTTTTTTCAAACATAAATAAATTGAATTGCAAGTAGTCAATGAGAATGGCATCTGGCAGTTGATGTATTTCTTTACATTGTACTGGGATGTAAACAGATTAATTTGTTAGCGTGGCTAGCATGGCCCCGAACCTACACTGAACCCCAACCTAAGCCTGAATTTCCCCCCTCCGACCCCCATTCCTTTCCATCATCAGTCTGTCCAGCATCTTCCTTGCCTCTGTGTTATGATGTGTTCAGCGGATGTAGACGTCCCTCCCCCAGTCATCCTGGTTCTTGTTACGGCCCATGTTGGCCCCTGTGTCCACAGGGTCCTGGCAGTAACGCTCCCTCAGCTTGGCACGTCCATGTGGTTGTGTCTGGCTCGGCATCGGAGGGTGGTTTAGGTTTTCCTGATCCGGTTCAGCACCTTCATCTTCCCAGGAAGCCTGTCGGCCATGATGCTGCGCCAGGTGGAGGCGGCTGCCCCCTCGGTAGGGCTCAGGCTCTTCGTAGGGGTCAGTCTCAATGTCCATGCAGGAGTCTCCGGCCTCTGTATAGGCAGAGTCCCGGCTTCCCTGTGTCTCAGAGTCGAAGGTGTCTTGCCGTGACAGGCCCCGGCCACTCCCTCCCCGTAGCTGACCACGAGAAGAGCGCAGGTACGTCTGTTGTTGCTGCTGCTGAGGCTTTCCACCCATGTCTGTCTGATAGTCGTGCAGAGTGCCGCTCCCACCACATTCTGTCAGAGACCCTTCCCTCTTCTGCTCTGCGTGCACCAGGTATGGCCCCTACAGCGAGTCACAACCATGCCACACAGCCGAGCACATGCAAAGACACAAACAGTAAGAGCAAAACCAAACTGTAAGTAGTTAGTCACCAGGGTTAGGATGAGGCAGAGCACACAAAACACAATTACCATCTGTATCAGCCTGCACACATCCAATTCAGCGTCTAACAACCACAATATCATGCTGAGATGAAACATCTTATCTCACATCTCGTGTTATTCTATTAACACACATTCCTTGTTTGCATGGTGCACAAAGTCTCATTTAGTCATTTAGTCTCATTTGAGAAATTCTAAACACAGATTAATTCCCCTGACGCTTACTCAAAATTAAATCATCTACCCACAGTTCACACCCAAGCAGTTATAAACCAGCAGCCTGAATATCCAATAGTGCCACCTAATGGCTGAGAGTGTTAATGGCAGTAAGGTTGCAGTGATCTCACTACTACCAGTTGATTTGTGTACTTTACTTGTACCAAATCTGCAACATCTGATGTAAGGCAGCATGATGCATTTCTTCCATGAAAAAAAGATAATAGACTTGTTTGTCAGCTCATATTGCACGTAAGGATAAACTTGTTGACACAAGATAATATTTCAGATATTCTATTCAAATGTGGTACTGTCAGGACTGATATGGCGTATCACTGGTAGCCAACAGTAACCTGGTAGAGCCAATTTAGTATCTTGCGGTTAAAGTTATAAAACAATATAGAGTTAGTAACAGCCTCCAACAACCTAAGCTTTTCTGAAGAGGCGGATATGACTTGCTGTTTTCAGGGGCGATACCATGGCAACACGGAGGAGGACAGAGAACTGGAGTCTGCCTCCGTGAGAATAAAAAGTAGTGGTGAAAGGAGGCCACTGAGCTAAACAGGGCAGGGAACAGGCAGAATATATCAATTTACTTTTGATTACAGTGAAATGGAGGGTGCTCCACGGAGTGAGGCAGGGGTGCCTCGTGGGGTTTTTCTTCTTTAAGTTGTGCAACTTGCACAGCTTCCAAAGTGCTTAGAAATGCTGATCAGCGTGCACTGGTTTAAGTTCCAAACTCTGTATGTTTGAGAGGGTTTGGTGTTTTCTCCCTTTGGATTTTAAATGTGGGTGTAATTAAAATTGGCTTTCATGTGTGGGAAATGAGCTCCTGTGTATGTGTGTGTGTGTGTGTGTGTGTGTGTGGATGTCTGTAAATACAGTTGTGTGGGTGCTGCTTGGATAGACACATCCAGTTTGCTTCACCATTGTGTGTGTTGTGCGTCTATATACAGCCTGCATGAATGAGTGAAAACAATGCATTCTTCCGTTGAGGTAAGGGAAAAGGGGAGTGGAAGTGCATGAATCTGAAGAGCAGGTGGCTGGGATTGGATTTGAGTTGAGGCTGAGTGCCCATCACGTCCCCGTCCCCCCCTTCCCCTTCTGTTGGATTTCAGAGAGTGTGCTCATCTACTTTCCCCTCATTGGCTACAGGCCCATCCATGTCTGGCCACAGATCCATATTTCTGCGCAGGGAGGTGAGCACCTGTACCTGCAGGTTGGAGACGGGCTCTGGGGAGGCGGCCAAGGCTGCCGTGGCCATGGTGCGATTGAGCAGTGGGTTGGGGGGGTTACTGCTTGGGGGATGCGTTGCTTTCCAGTATGCCTCCAGGTAGTCAGCGAGGTGCTCACAGGCATCCTCCAGCTGGTTCTCATCCAGGATGATGTCAAATAGTTCCTGCACATAAATGAAACAACATTGTTGGTGGAACACAAACTCTCTGAACTCGGTAGGTTCTTTTATCTCGAATTGTTGAGTCACTGAGAGCAACTCACAGGTGGGCACTGTGCCAGTTTATCTGCTGCCACCATCTGCACATTTAGGTGTTTAGCTTGGGACTTCCCCCTGGATTTGATGAGCCTCTGGAGGACCTGAAGGGAGACAACAACACTCAGTATGTTAATATGAAGTCCTTACTATGATTAGAAGAAAAAATGTCATTTAGCCATATACTGTATATATAAGGACATAATACTGGCTTACGGATGCAAAATGTCATGGGGTTTGAACAGTGCATTGTCTAGGTAGCAATTTGGCAAACAAAAGTTACCACTGTAAGGGTTTTTGTTTGTTTCTGGACTGGACTCATTGCAATCAGAAATTGCTGCCACAGTAGCGATACCGAGTGAACATAAAGCCTTATTGGATCTGTTAATTCACAGATCGAGTAAATGCACATGGAGGTGGCATTTACAAGCCTTAATGCATCAATTCACAATTGCATAATCCAGCTCTGTGACTTTAGGGCAATCATACTTCAATTTGTGCCAATTTCAATCACATTAACGCATATAAATGGGGTATGATAAAGCCTATTCATTGCCTCCATCATTGTATAATCTAAGTTCTAACATGAAGGTAAATGCACTTCAAACAGCGAATACATTCGCTGTTTGAAGTGGCTGATGTTTTAATTAAGGTGAAATGACATCTGTTACCGTACCTTAGGCGAAGCTATTTTGATGTATACAATGATGGGAGCCAAAGAGGTCTTAGCCAGCTGAGAGGGGTGGTTAATGGTGTCTGCATCCAGAGCGACCAGCTGCAGGGTACGGGCCAACTCAAAGATTCGCTCGATCTCACTCTGCACCTCCGCTGAAAGCCGAAGACACAGATAAGACACATTAGCAAGACAGAGAAGATATAATAGAAAGTCCTTACAGGTTAAGTAGAGATGTCAGCCATACTTCCTTCACTATGTCCAAGCACACGCAAGTGCATAACGGCATGTTAGTACTTAAACATGCATGTCCACATTTTAGGACAGTTCCAAGCGTATGAATTGGACTGACTCACAGTTAAAGTTCCATTTATGCACAGCTAAATGGAGCAGTACAGCATTCTCATTCTATTGCCAGTTCCACATTTGAGTTTTCCTTACATATTTCTATAGTCATTGATTTAGCACTAAATAGGAAGGAGGCACTTAAGAATGAGATGCCTGTGGCACTTGTAGTAAGTTCTCACCATGTAAACAAAAAAAAATTCTCATCAAACAAATGAAGTGGAACATTAGTTTTTTTTAGAGCAATTTTTTATTCTATTGGGTGAACCACTCAACTCTGTGGATTGCTTGGTTCATTTCGTTTACATTGTTCCTCAACAACAGCCTGTCGTAGCAAGTATTTAGAGCACGGTTCCCCGTTTCATGTGTAAGAACAGAGATTAAAACCAAAAACCAGTGTTCCTCGCCTGTCAGATCGAATTTCAGCACCTGCAAAGTGCCTAATGCCAACACTTCAGCAATGACTGATAACAAGGATCAGAGAGACCTGGGCTGCAGATACTGTATGTCAGCAGTCTTCAGAGGACTACAGAAGAGGAAATTAAACATGGTCCTGAAACAGGGCCTCCGCAGGGTGATAAGAGAAATTGACTCACAAATTCAGATCTTCTGTGAACGACAAAAACTTTTGGAATTTACCCATGGACCGAATAATTAAAAAGAGTTTATGAGGCCACGACAACCTCTACTAGAGACCATACTTGGGTATGATCATACACATAACGCATAGGGAGGGCATTCTAAGGCATGACGTAATGGTGAGTCAAGTATGGTAAGTATCAGATTCCACTGGGTGTTACTGCCTGTACAGTCTTACCCTAAGAGTAACTCCCAGCCACCCAGGTTCCCTCCCACGGTTCTGTCCCCAATTTGGTTTTGTCATCCTTTCCCTTTTGTTCGGGACTAAAGGCTGTCACGCAAAACTACGAGGAACAGAGAAACTGACAGGCAAGCAGACAGGCAGACAAATGAAGTATGAACAGATGATGAATACAGTGAGAGAAAGGGGAGGGGAGAGCAGAGACGCTTCATTGTTTTCCCGTAGGAAGGAGAGCATACATACCCAGTACGTCTGAATCAAAAGAGAGTGGAGGAAGAGGTGGGCGGTGGGAGAGAGCGGGGTGGGTGGGTGAAGGGTAGGAAAGACAGGATGAGGAGAGAGAGGAGGCCAGATCAGACTCAGGCAGTCAGAGCAAGTATAAAAGGGAAGAAAAAAAAAACACATGACACTTGTTGCCATTTGGATGAATAAGCGCAGTTACCACGTGGCGTGTTCACTGTTACAGCGGTGAACAGGGAACAACAGTATTTTGGTTTTACAAAATCCTGGAGCTCATAATCCGTTGGAAAAACTAAAGGATTGAGGCTGAGGCAGTCAATCTGACAAAATAGTTATGCATTCTCCATCACCTGCACCAACACGATAACAGCATTTGGCTGTTGAGAGTTCCATGCAGAGCCGCTGAAAATCAATGTATTCAAGTACCAAAAGCTGTATTGACATGAAACACAGATAGTGGAAGATAAACAGGCATTCACCAATGTGATGGGATGAACAGAAATGTTGTTGCTAAAACATAGGAGTTGTCTGATCTACATGTAGTTTCCCTAAGAACAACTGCTTTGAAATGTTTGATGCCAATAGTGATATTTGAGGGCAAAAAACAGTCCGATGATGACATAACACAACAAACATTGTCAGCACATACAGCATCCTTCAAAAGTGGTTATTTAGGATAAAGATATTTATAGTGACGGACAATAATTCAGCAAGATGTACCAGTAAACATAGCAAATATTGCGAACAACCAAAATTAAGTGGAATGTATATAAAATAGACATTTAGGTTTTGTGATTTCATTTCTGCCAACACACATGCAGATACAATGACGTCAGTAAATTTATATTCACGTAAAAAACTGATTCCGATCAATTAAGGAATTGCTGACATTCATCAACAATGTCATAACCAGAGCAGATTTGTATCAAATTTAAATCAAAGACCTATGTGACAATGTAAACGCTTACAATTACAACTTACAATAAGCTTTCCTCAAACACATTTTTGCAAAATTATTATTAAGAATAAGAATAAGAATACGTACTTAATAAATAATAATAACAATTAATAACAAGTCATGCATATACTCAGAAAATTACTAAATCCTCTTAATCCCATGTATGTCTACTGTTTATGCTACATTAATGCCTTAATCCCAGTGCAGACAAATCTGTGTGTGTGATTATAGTGTACAGTGTGTAAACATACACTGACTGTAATCTAGCTGTGTGTACTGTGCAGCTCCTCTGCCATTTGTGAGAGGCTGCTACGTGTAGTCTTTTTGCCGCGGCTGGAGTTTAGAAGCAACTGTATCTGGTCTTACCCAGGCTGGAGCGAGTATTGGAGCGCTCGATGATGGTGTGTTTGCTGGGGTTGTTGAGGACTGAACGTTTGGCCAGGGAAATGTCCGCTGTCACCCGCGTGATGGATATCCTGAAACGACACCAAACAATATTAGAGGGTTGGTATTTTGTAGGAACCTGCTGAAACAGCACTTAAATAGATTATGTTCATGGAGAGCAGCAAGATTCACTTACCTTCCCTCAAATTTGTGTTTTAGAAAGTCAAAGAGTGCTTTCTGCATCATGTCTGTGACCTAAAGAAGGGGATAGTCTTAAGTATAAATTACTCTAAATATTTCTCGTAAAAGGTATTTCAAATTAGCTGAAGGATAGCATGCTTTTCTCAAAGATGTTTATTTTTATGTGTAAATTGATTACATAGTTTTAGATATATACAGTTGAAGGATTAGATGCTCCACAAAACACCTGTTAAGTATGAAAATGTCCCCAGAACAAGCCTGTCCTTAAGATTCCTGCAACAGTTACTCGACAAAAAATAAATAACATGATCATTCATCTATTGAAAATAAAATAACTTTACTGTAGTAGTGGATGAAAATAGCAATAATCAAGAAAGCCACCTCAGAGTTTTCTTATGTAAAGTACATTGGTAAAGATACTTATGGAGCAAGCACAGTGAGTTTTCTAACAACGATTTGTCTCATTGAACATCTTACCTCATAGCCTTTGAGTGATGGCCCGACTAGAATAATGGGTCTCATGGAAGGAACTACGTCATAAGGGGGGACATGCTCCATCTGGTTCAGGAGAGGACAGCACAAAGAGTGAGGTGAGGCAAATACACACTTATCTACACACATATACCGTCTAAGGAGTATGACTTAAAGCCACAGAAATACAGTATATTCCTAAATACTGCAACATAACTAACACTTGTGTCTCATAGACTTAACCTGTCCATAATTAACCTGAATGCCAGAGCTGAAGTTCTCTTGTGCTTCGTTTTTGTAAAGTTTTAATTCCCCTTAACAAAATTGCTGAGGCCCGCCATGATAAGAAAATGCAATTCTTCGCTATTTATTTCCCAAACGAGTGTAATTTAAATTTGTCATTTAATCCTAGGTTGATTTAATATAATCAAAGTTTAAATCATTGTGTCTATGAGATCATTGGGGGATTGACAGAAAAAATGGTGAAATTTGCGACTGACACAACGACTCATGCAGACTACATCACACCTACACACAAACAATCCATGCTGCAGCACAGCAACAGAATCTTTAGGTGTAGCTGAATGGTGCATTATGAATCATGAAAGATATGAGTCATCCATAAGGGGCCCCATAAGCATCTGTTCTCTTTAGAGACAGATTCATAGTGAGAATAAGGTGAAATCGGTCATGTGTCTTTCACATTGAAAACTGGATCTTTTTTTGAAGATCTATATTCTAAGCACGCCCCCTCAGCGCACTGTGCAGCTCTTCGTGCAGGAGATCAGGCTGGAGTACCCTGAACCTCTACATTACATTACATAAAGATTCACAGAATCTAAAAATTCACATTTCCAAAGTTTCCAAATGGCTCTCATCTCTGGAGGGCTGCGCATTGGACATCGTCATCATTCCCATTTGTACGATCGCTGTACGATTTAATCTGGTCGATAGCAGGAATGACAGTGTACATAATGTGTCTGCAATAGAATTCTGTGAATAAAACTGTGCAGACAACAGCTTACTGTGGCCGCTATCACTCAGATCGACCATCGTAAATGCAAATGAAAGCGTGTCAGAGTGCATTTCTGTAACTGCCTGCACCTGGATCTGCGCCCTGACAGCTGAGTAACCAGAACAAAGGATTTGACAGAAGTATCACTAGGGATGCACGATATATTGGATGATCACCAACATGGTAGATTATTTCTCTTTGTTACTTGAAAACTAAGACACCAATCTTAATGAAAAGATTCTGGCAAGCGTATTTTGAGAAGTACTCTCACCTTAGATATCAATCAGGAGTTGGCAGATTAAATTATGTACTCAGACAGGAGTCAAACTTGTACCATTGTCACATGTTCACAAAAAGGCTTAAGAAATGCAACTAGCACCAGCAAATCTGATGCAGTATAAAAGAGATTTACATATTTTTCACATATTTTCATACAGTCCTATTGAATTGAAATTATTCTCCAGGATTTTACATGTGAAGTTATAACAATTATATTTGAATATGTTTACTCCAGAGAACTGCAAATGCTGAAATTAGAATATTGACAGGATGCTGTCATATGCAAACAGGCTAAATGATAATTAGGATTTATTGCAGTTTATTCTGTTAAGGGCACCGCAATCATTTTACTTAACCCCCTGCCTATTTTGTACGCATTTAGATGCTCACAACATTGAAATCCATTTAAATCTTTGACTCCTGCACAGTTGTTCAGCACGGTTTATAAAGGAGCCTGAAGAGATTCATAAGACTGATTGCTTACATAATGCCCACGATTTACCACAAGAAAAGGGAAGACAACAGATGATGAGGAGACAGAGTAAAAGGTTTAAATGTTAGAGGTTAGTCACATTAGAAAACAAACCACACTCACCGACTTCTGTTTCTGTTTAGCCGGGCCGCCTACAGTATCATTCCACACACAAAAGCCCCAGCAGAGAATTGGCAAAAGGGACAAAAAGCACAAAAGAAGTTTAGTTATTGACAAGGAAAGGATTAGGGAGTGGAATTGGTAGAGGAGCTGTTAATTGATTAACATACTGACTGCATCCACTGTGAATTCATTAGACAGATTCAGACTGATATGCAGCTGCAGCCATTTCAGAGCGTTATCAGTTAGCTCAATGCCTCTGCCGGCTCACATCCAAACAAATCTCAGCGTAACCACTGTGACTGGAGCCTGACAGGCCAATCAGCGTTAGATTCTACCAGCAGGGACGGCAGTGTTAGTGTTAGTGAGAGACAGAGCGGGATGACCGAGTAGATGAGCAAAGGCAGGCGCTGAAGACACCTGGCCCATATTTCCGTGGGGGAGGAGGTGGATGCAGGAGGGGGGGATGGCAAGTATCCTGGGCGCCTAGCGTTACCTTCTTAAAGAAGGGCAGTCGGTGGGCGTTGGCCTGAGGGGACGTTACGCTGCCTGACATGCCCTTGGAGGAGCGAGGGTCACCCTGGGTCTCAGGGGGCTCCTCAGCATCCAGGTCGAGGGGGTCAACGTCAAAGGCCACTGTGGACATGTCCACGTGAGCTGAGGGGAAGGGTGGGTGGTAGACAGAGAGGAACAAACAAAGACAAAGGGAGAAGACAGAGGATGGAGTCAAAGAGGACGAGTAAAGAAAAGACAGAGGAGGAAATAGAAGGAAGAGTGTGAGGAGCATCGAGAAAGAAGCACGGAGGAAACTGCAAGAAATGGCACAGAGAGAATAAAGCATACGCTTCGATCTAAACAAGGTGACACAGCATGATTTAAACTGGAAATCACAACAATTAAAAAAGAAGGCATTTGATGATGTCAGATAGATAATGAACGGTAGAGGACAGAGTGCATTCGGAGAGCACGGTAATAACGAAGACAAAACCTCAGTTTTAGGAGTGGATGTAGAAGCGACAGGATGAAGAAAGATAGTCGAAAAAAAGAAGGATTAAAGGTGAGGGGGAGCGGTTGTGTAGCCGGGATGGGAAGGTCGTGTGTGGTAGGTTTGTTGTTGTTCATCAAGCAGGTAGAGCAGGTTTGGGTAGGTCGGGGCCGGTGGGTGTTCAGGGTGATTAGTCGGATCGGCCACATGGAATTGTGGCACACTAGATGGTTTGAACAGGCCAATGTGGAATAATCACCACGAGTATCTATCATGAATATCTGTTTTCAGCTCAGCTCAGCATTCCGACTGGAAAAAAACAACAGCAAAATCCAACAGCGTAAATTCATGTCCCAGTTTGCAGTTTTGCTCTCTCCTGCTGTCTCTATATACCGAGCAGAAGTTCTGGGATGTCTCAGCGTTGCAAACACAAGCCAGTCACACTCATTGCGCTCAATGATATCGTCCATTCTGGGCTCTGTTTCTGTTCTGTTCTCTTTGCTTATGACAGACCTGTGAAAACCTTTCTCACTTCGCAGCAACCCACTTACACACACTGTGATTCATCATCATGCCTGTTTAACTATCCAATTAAAATGTTCATCAGAATACCAGGCGCCTTGGGCTCTCTCATCTCACACACACAGACACACACACACACACACACACGGTCACTGGTTTGCTGTTGGTAACAAACATAAGTCCTAGCCTCACCTGTGCCAGGTGGTGTGGGCCTGCGGGTTCCCGTGGCAACATCCAGGCTGGAGCTTCCACCAGATTTACTTTGAGGGGAAACAGAGGCAACAGATGATGTAACAACTTCACATATCAAGTACATGGTACATGCTGTGGTCTACATAGAGGAATATGGTGACTCACTGCAGCGCCTTTGTTATGTCTATTTTAGGGAACCTAACATTTAACAATGTCTAGATTGTAGGCGTGTTGTGTGTACTGCTGAAACATACAGGACTTCTAGTCATTACCTGGAGCTCAGTCGATTCTGTCTCATCCTCTGCTCCTGCAGCAGACGGGTGTTCTCCAGTTTGACAGGGCTGGGGATGAAGCCCACCTCACAGCCCTCCTTCACCAGACGTCCAATCCACCAATCATTATTGTACTTCTGCACAGGCACAGAAAGCCGAGCATCAATAACCAATACTCTGGCCTTTTCCTGCTCGTACAGATCATCATTTCCCAGGCAACAGATGAGGATGCCTGCTGCCCGTCGGAGCACTACCACGCCAATATACTGTATAAGGCGCAGTTGTAGAAGGGCTGAACATTTTTTTATGTCCCCAAGGACCAAATGTTGGTGTTTTTTTGCTGTAAGTAATGACTAAAAACATTCTCTATCCTTAAGCTGAGTTGAGATGCCTTCATTTCATTCCAAATAAAAGCTACATGTACACGACAACATTCAACACAAGATACACGCAAATAAGACATAAGACAAACCAGATACTACAGAAAAGTAATAAAATTACATAAAATGCCAAATTTGTTCTTATTAAGTGCACTTAGTTAGTTTAATAGAGTGGTTCAAACCTCTTTGATGTGCAAGAAGTCTTTGGCTTCGAAGGATATGGCCATTCCCTGCACAGGAACGTCATCACTGGGGCCGGGGTTGTAGCCCACATTTGTCCTTACAGCAAATGCCACAGGTTTGGTCTGAAGCAATGGCAGAACAAACAGACATTGCTATTCAGATGGTTTTCCATAAATGTACTGACCTGCTGTTCCAACACGGGTGTCTCAGAGTTCCTTTGACAATGCTGTCATAACACTGCTGTAGAGGTGACTCAATGGCCAAAACTCAACTTAACACTAATGTGAATATTATTATGCAACAGTAATGACCATTAAGCCAGCACTCTGCATGAAGCATGGGGCAGAAAGAGCTGATCCTTGACCTTTGCTTTCTCGAGCGTGGCGAGGGCCTGTCTGTCAGCCTCCTTCCTCAGTGCCTCTGGGTCCTCCTCCAGAGACACATCTGAGTCCGACGGCCGGCTAGTGTAGGAGTCTGCAGAGCCCTGAGATGAAGAAAAACACAGTTAGGAGATTCTTAGGAGTGTTCATTTTGTCCTTTTTGAGAGCAAGAATTCCCTAGTGGGTAATGGGGACTTTTTTTCTACTCACAGGTAAACAGACTTAGGAGTAGAAGTTGGTGCAAGGATGGTGTCACCATCATCTGAAGAGTCATGTAAATGCAAATTCAATTTATGATCTGAGCAGTTACTCTTACCATACACCACCCACTGTACAAAAGAACCAACTCTGCACAAACAGCTGTATGTGTAACACTATATATTTCTGTATCTTCCTTTTTTTGTATTTTTTACACTTTTATAATACGCTGCTTCTTTTTCTCCTCTGTACTGCTGTGTTGACTGAATTTCTCCCTAGGGGATCAATAAAGATATACCTTATCTTGTCTTATTTTATCTCGTCTTATCTTAGAATTGACAGCCTGTATTGAAGCTTTGATTGTAAGGGCCAAATAGAAAGGAACATTTCATACAGCTTTATGAAAAATTTGATACATCGAATTGTGTACAAGTTTATTCCTTATAGAGTCGCCAGCTATCCCAGCCAATCATTGAATAAACCATTGACTGGTCAACATATATTCACACCTATTGGCAATTTAGAATTTCCAGTTTACCTGGGCTACGTGGGGAGAATATCCAAACTCAAAATATAAACTAGAAAGATGAAAGTAGAAAAAACCCCAAGATATTTTTCGCTATGAGGTGACACCCATTCAACAGGAAGAGGAATTATTAATAGAAAGACAAGCAAAACATTACAATAGTTTAAGAGGAAGGAAACCCAGCCGACCCTCACTGTTCCACCGCCTGACCACACACTCATCAATCAACCCTTGGACGTAAAAAAACTGGAGCAGGCCAACTGAAATCACACACCTCATATGACACCAAGTTAAACACACTATAACCAGCTGCCACAGCAAATTGACAGGATTAAAAATGGCTGAACCGCATAGTGTGTGTAATTCATTGTAGGTCTTGACTGATTTCCCGTAGTTAATGCTCAGTTGAAGTCCCTTTGCATTTATATTACATCACCATAATGTAAAGGTTAGTTTGGGCGAGCTGCATCAACACAAAAGGGGTTGCTGCTGCTGCTGCTGCTGCTGCTGCTGCTGCTTCCTTATTGCTTGAAAGCTGACTCGGTGTAATATGAGTTGGAGGCAGATACATAACAACAGCCAGACGTTTCCACTGCAGATTCAATAAGGTCAAAGTGTTTAATCTTTTTGCACCAGTGTATCAAATTCAGTGTGTGGGTGTGTCAGAAAAGTGGATAGAAGAAAAAGCCTAAGGACTGTTTATAATATTAGTGAGGATATAAATTTCTCATGAAGTGGCTACAGTTTCCAACACATCCAGCACTGCTGCACAGTAACCCGATTCTCTCTGCCTGACCCTAACTCAGCCACCCATACCACAATAAAAACCAGAGCCTCCTGTGAGCCCGAGGCGCCGGCCCACTGTTTAGCAGAGCGCTGCAGTGAGGGAGGCAGGCTGAACTTCTGGAGTGTTTGAGTGTTCAATTTATATAACAATCCCACTTGTTCTCTTCTTCTTCTTTTTTTTTTCCTGAGGTGACAGGCTGCCTGGCGCTTTGTAGGAGGCGCTGACAAGAATGCGGAATGTGCCAGGCAGAAGAAGTGAGTCATTAGGTGTAGGCTTTTAAAATAGAGGTGAGAATGCTCAAAGATGACATAGACCATATGCAATGACGATATTTGAAAAATCCCTTCTCGAAAGACATCGCGTGCGTAATCAAACACAAAACCGCGCACGCTATGGGCACACCGAGTACCTCAGGACTCCACTATTTGTTGTTTTAGGAATACTATTACATGATTTACATAACGATGGGAAATCTACGTAATGATGAAATGTTGGCAATCCACTCATTAAACACAAAACCTTTACCTATTTTGAACACAAACTTTTGGAAAGCCCTATTGAGCATCTGAAAGGCCTTTGTGGTAGTAGAGGATGGTACCCACCATTAGGAGAACTGAGGGCTACTAAGACTGAAGTGTTTCCTTTTTAAAGACTTTTTTCATGAATTCTTTGCGCTTGACATCTAGTAGCGGCTAGTACCAGTTTCTTTTCAGTTTCAAGCCACCAAAGCCTTTATGCAGTGACGGTTACATGAATAAAGCCAATGACCAATTATCTGAATTTAATGTGCAAGATTGGTAAGTTTCTTTTTGAAAAAAAGCAGATATACAATTTTTTTTTTATCAACAGCACAATAAGCCTGAAGCACTCAATATACCCCTACAAAAAACAGCTTGTCTGGAAAAGATGTGTTTTTGTGTGTTCGTACATGCATTTGTGTGTGATTAATGATCCTCCACATGTTTGAATACCAACCATGTGCCTCTGTATGATTCGAGATGAAATGACAAACACCAATGTTGACTCTAGCTCAGCCACCTGCCGTAACAAGGCGCTCTGCGGCTTGGTAACAACAAACCAAATGTAGACACTCCCCGTTGGCAGGGCAACGCTTCACTACTCCTCGCATCCCTAGGCATCTACATAGCAGCCCCACTTCCTTGTTTCGTTTGTAACTCAAATAATGCAGCAGTAACTCAGTAAAGTAGGATCCTATCGCATCGTGTAGCATAATGAGGACAAGAATCATCCTCACTTACCGGCTCCGAGTCATCTTCTAAACCGTACAGGTGCATCCCCACATGGAGTGTTGATAAAGAAAAGGTTAACACACGCAGCGTAAATGAGCTGAAATAATCTGACACCAACTTCCATGCAACAAGTGTGTGATGCAGCAAAATGAAGAGTGAATGAGAAGGGGAGGGGCAGGCGACGGTGGCAAGTGTCTGTGTGTGCGTGCATATGCGTGCAGACAAGAAGAAGAATTTGCTGGTGTCTCTGAGGCATTATTCTGTTGATCCACATTAGGCAGCTGAGAGATAATGCACAAAGAAGACAGAAAAATATGTAAGCGGACAATATTTCATTGAAATAAAATGCTAAAGACAAAAGAGGACTGATAAACAGGATTCTCATTTCTGAGACAGCGTGTCACTATCTTTCCTTTCCACTCCTCCCTTCCCTTCGTCGCTATGTCAATGGGTCGTGCCACTAATTTAGTTGCTTGCTTCACTTCACATACAGCTCCTGTTCAAAATAGATACAGACCACCTGACGGCAGAGTTACTTTCCTATTGGCGGCACCAGACTAGAAACCCCAGCAGTGTCATAGTAACCATGTCTGCAGCTTATTACAGTCAACCAGTCAGAGCCGCCATCGGAAAGCACGGGGACACAGACTGAAGCCACGAGAATCAATACTGACAAAAATGCCCTGAATCAAATTAATTTGGGAAACCGTTTAACAGCTTTTCAACAGGTGGTCAATAAATGCCCAACAAGTTGGAGAAAACATGCTGAAATGGAGCATTTAAAGAAGGCGAATATCTGTGTCTTGAATAAAAAGACCACTTCAAACAAAGCTTTTGACCACAGTCCAACAACGGAGGCCAAAGAAATGCTAGAACCAGAGAGATGTGAGAGGTGACACGGTAATAATCACAAAATGAACTGACTGGGCTTCTCTTACTCGCTCCAATTTGAGCACACTGGCTGCCAATGTGATGAATTCACACCTCCTTAGCATTGATATCGAACAGATTGGAAAAAAAAGCGAAGCAGAAGGAGGGAGGTAATGGAATAAGGAGTGAAGGCGTGATGCAAAAGACAAGTGCTGTGAATAATGACGGGAGACGAGAGTTACAGCAGAAAGTAAATGACTTAATGTTGTTTCATCTGATTCAGTGGCTTGGAAATGGTTTCAATAGACTCAGAAATTGGAGAGATGAGTCTAAAGATGTATTTGTTGACGATGTACTGGTTTTATGCACTTTTGCTCTTCTTTCACACATGCATCACAGTGTCTTCCTGAAGTAGGCGTGTAAAATGTTATCTGAGTGTTGTGGTTTTCACACACACATCTAAGTCCTGCCATGATAATTTAACGATTAAAATATCAAATGAGAGGATAGAAAGATCATCGTGCTTGTAGAAATATGCTGAATATTTGCCTTATCCGGTTCACTTTATCTCAGAGTCTTCTTGGGGTCCTGTCATCAAACATCTCAGCGAAGAAGGACACATCATCTCATCTCAAGACAGCTGGGAGCGAACCGAATGCATTAGCAGTCAAGTCTTAGCTCCACGGTGTATTCGCATCACCTCCAGAGCGATGAGTGCGATAAGCTCGCTGATGGGTCTAAACACATGTAAGGGGCGAGCAAAACCGAAATAACAGGCGAAGGAAAACTACTAACAGAAGACGTAAAAGGCAGAGAAAACGGAGAGGCTGTAGAGAAAAGATTCCCTGTCTCAAGATCATGGTCTGGAGCTGTAAATGGCCATACTGCATGACTCTGTGACAGCAGTGTCATGGCAACCAGCTGGATGGCGACGCTGTGAAGTCAGTCTGAACAGGCTAACTTTTCACACTCACTGCTGATAATTAGTAACAATGAGTCATGGACAGAAATAATGAGAAATACCCAAATTTACAGTTGAGCAAAGCAGGGACCCATATTTAAGATGTTGGATAGTTTCAACGGGAAAATAATATTACATTCAGCTGTTCATTTCACTAAAATATCACAAAAATGGAAACATCAGGATGTACATATGATCAACCACAAGCTTGTGAAGCAGTAAACACGGGAATAATTCTTTCCTTTCAACTTATTAACGTGCTCTTGCTATCTAAGTGAAATTCCTTAAGATCCAGCGATAATTTAGATCTTGATGTCAATCCCAGACCCGTGTAGACCAGAGAGCAGAAAAACAGAACCCCCCTGAAATGGTCAGAGTCCCGGGACCATGCACAGGGCAACCAGTGGGACTGGAAGTCTAATTAAAAACACAGCGCCTTTCTAGCAGCTGCGGCCCAGCCCAAAATGGAATCGCACGGTGCAGTCAGAGGAGGGAGATCAAAGAAATTACTGACAAAGAGATACAACACTGACGTGACCGGTAAATGACATTTTCCTGTCATATGCAAGTTTAAAAACCACCCAAATGAACTTTCAGTCCTCTACTCCATGCATAGACGCACAGGAACTCACACACAAAACATCTTTCAACTCAGTCAGACATGGCCAAAACTTAACGGTTCATCCGGATTGCTCTTACCACGACAGGCCTCTGAATCCTCTCGATCCGGTCCATACCTTGTTTGCCACGCTCGCCACACCACGGCAAACCGGGGAGACAACACCAAAGTCCACACAGGCAGAGTTACGTGTATATGTGTGTGTGTTTATGTATGTGTGTGACAAGATAAGTGTGTCTGTCAGTGTCAGTGTGACATGTGAATGCTTGGGTGTGTTGGTGTGTGAGCTTGTGTGTGTGTGTGTGTGTGTGTGTGTGGATGTGTGTGTGTGTGGATGTGAGTATAATAAGAAAGAAAGCCTGAAAAGTGCTCCCTATGTGTGAATATGGGAGAGCGCTCTCTTAACCTCCAACCCCTTCACACACATCCCCCCCCCCCCCCCCCCCTCCACTCCCCCCCCCCCCCCCCCCCCCCCCCACACACACACACACACACACAACCCAGAGGAACGTGAACCCTGTGCAGAGGAAGGGAGCTGGAGCTGGCCGGGGGTCGGGTTGCAGGACTTGTGCTACATTTGCAAACTGGAGAAATATATTTAGCCCTGGCAGGACAGAAACAGGGACGTGAACACAGCGAGACCCAGAAGGAGGTTTGGTATGCAGCCGTCAGCCATTCAATGCCCAGACTGACGTGGGAGAGGGCTGGGGCAGTGGCCAGGGAAACTCCCCCCCTTCCTTCATTCCTCTTGGCTTCTACCCTATTCTCATTCTATCAGCCTCTCTTTCTCTTACTCTCTCTCTTTCTATGTCTATCTCCTGGAGCGAGGGTATTAGACATGGTTGTAATATCGATCTGTGGGGATCAGTTGAGCGACTCACTGATCTGGGCAAAAACAATTCCAAGAATTTGCCACTTGACTACACTATCATCACACTGAAGTGCATATCTTGCACCATAACAGCTAATTATGAGAAATATGCCAGTGATAATGTCGCTATTGAAGCAAATAAAAGTCAACTTGAGCTTGACGTGAAAACCACAGCCATTTCCTTTAACTGTACAACTCTATAAATGCATACTAATGCTCATAATGCTAATACTTGTATAGTGTATGTTGTATACAAGAAACATTTATCCATTTCTATGGAAGGGAGATTATACTAAAAAGAGCAATTTCCGCAAAAATGACATGGTTATTACTATAATTACTATTGTCTATATTATTCTGGGTTTCTCTCAAGGCTCATAGTCTTTTTTTTCCCACATTTTTACAGCTGTGTGTAGCTCCTCCGTTTATTTTCTATTCTAAAATGTATGTGTAGTTTGGCTCAATGATGGAGGTCTATGATGTCTCCATAATGAGCTGTGGTAGGATGGGTGCTGCTGCTGGCGGTAGTGGGAGGGATGTCGGGGGTGGTATGTGTCGGGTGTAGGTTGTCCACTAGAGGGCGACCTTTGACACAGTGATAGGGGCTTCCAGGGTGAAGACAATGCTGCTCAAAGTCCCACCAGTTGGCTTGTGCACAGCAGGTAGGGGCCTTACTGAGATTCATATGTCAGCATTGACCGGGGGTTCGACCATGTTTCTCCACAGTCTGAAAGCCTTTCACACCAGCCAGTAGGATGGCTTGGTTACGTAATAAGTAAATCTATTATAAGACTGATTTCATGAATGATGTCCCCTTGCTACATATTGCATTTGCCAAGATAGACAGACAGACGGACGGACAGTTAGATATCTAATTCTTGCACTGACGAGGGCTCTGACGTTCTCCTAAAAATGGTGGCCATGAAGTGATTTCACTGAGCAACACCAGTGACAGCTTTCACGCGTGTAAACAGTGTGTATTTTTCATGCCTTGCGCAAAGCATATAGGTTGCACCCACACACACTCAACGACACACACAGACACACGCATGTACAAACAGAGACCCATCTAAACATCCTCTCTTTCGTCTCTCCATCCCACTGTGCCTGCACACAGAGGGAGATTCAGTGGCTCGGTTACCATGGAAACCAGGCCGAGTGTACCAACCAGCTCCACCGTCGGTTGATTGTGGCTTTCGTGCATTTGTGTGCACTTGCGTAGGTGTGTGTGAGACTATAAAGCCTATACAGGGATCTGCCTTGAGTTGCAGGAGTGGCAAACATGAACTATACGTGCAATAGCATATAGGACACCAGCGCATTTCCTTTTCTGTTAATGATGCTGGGTTATTTTAGTAATGCTGTACATGTATAGAAACACATACATTCGATACTTTAAACTGAATGGGCCATTTTGGCATTATGAGATGTTCACGTTGTTAAAAGTGGTGCAGAAGAGTGAAATGCTGTGCAATAACAATGAATGATACTCATCTCAGGAAGCATTAAATCATCCTTAGTAGGGGTAATGACTTCCTTATACAGTGTGAGTGATTATGAATCTCTGTGCTGGCTAACCTGCAGGCCCCTGTGCATGCAGTCCTTCACCATGCCAAGCAGAGTAGACACAGAGCTAATGAAGGGTGGACTCACAGGAAGGAAAGTATGTGGCTAACCTTTAGAATCCACGGGAGAGTTCATCTCCCTCTGTTCACCAACAGCAATGGGATTTTTAGAATGTGTTCTCTATAGTAACATTGAACAGGTAAATGTCATTCAGGGCAGGCCACATCGTTTCCTCTCACAAATGAAGAGGTCAGGTGGAAAAGGGGACTCTTTAAGCTGTGACGCAGGGTGGCTTTGAAAAATGCCAGGCCCAGTGTCCATGTGCTATTTGGATCAGAGGTGTGTGATAACTTAAGTTGCCCCTTCACTCCCAAAGGAAATAAAATGTTCCTATCTTTGTCCTGCTGGAGGACATGTGGCTTCCCGTTAGCTCCGCCTGTACATCCAGACCTGGGTGGGGTCAGGGTCGGAAGCCGGGGGGTCATAAGTGGATGGATGAATCCGTCACCTGGTACCTGATAATTATCACCTGGGGCCTGAAGGATTCCTCTCTTACACTTGAATGCTACTTTTGTCTCCCAGCTCGTGTGGAAATGTGACAATGCAACTGTGTGTACAGTTAGTGCACTCACACGGACGTCTATAGTCATTATTGGAGTTTATGACATCTATTTCAGCGCGCATGGCATGGTATGTGGGCTGTGACACATGCATGCGAAGAGGGATGTGTTGCAACCAGTTTGGTGTAAAAACAGCGGGTATTAAAAGACTAGATCAAAGTGGGCACATAGGAAAACTAACAGCCACATGTAAGACACGATGAGAGGCACAGTGGAGCAAACCGGAACAAATGACACAGCTTCAATTCTACCATAATGAATGATGAATTCAGCAAGGATTAACCTCTTGAACTCGGCGCTAACCACCTATATGTCCATCTTCAAAAACCTTAAGTTTCCAAACACACCGAATTGGATATATTCTGGGAAAAACTCTCAACCAACTATGGATGGCCATTTTTCTTGTATTGCAATTATATAAACTATTCAATATGAGGCTATATTGTTATTAAATTAATTGTTATTAAATCCACTGAAACTCACTTAGAAATTACAAAGTTTTGATGTCTTTTTTAAACTCTGTAATAGACCATTTTCATGTGAACATTTAAAGTCTCATCAAAATGATTTGTGTCACACAACGTGAAAAAAATGATAGTGGAGCAATAACAGCAAATCATTTTTAAAGAGCTCAAACTCACAGAGATAATGACCCAGACGCACCAGTATAGTTTTATTACCACAATGCTTTGTGTTTCTGTGACACGAGAGCGCACATTAGGTTCGCCGTCCCAGATTTAGGATTTTAACTGAGAGGTCCGTTAACAAAACACGTCTTGCACAACTAGACATAAAAACGCAACTACTCAAATAATATGCAACATATGAAATTTTTATCTGAACGAGGATTCCACAGTTGTTTATCTGAAGAGTTTGTAACAAAATAAATCAGCCTGACAGCTACAATCGTGCCTACTGGGAATTAATGGGAACTCTATTATGTTTAACAGCCTCATTTTGAGTTAGTAAATCTGAGTATGTGCATGTATAAGTAAATTCAAAGTATTTTATTCTATTGGCTCTTCTACTGTATATACAACTGTTAAAACATATATATATTTGAGAGATACTTGGGTAGTTGGTGTCCCATCAGGATGTGTCTATTATTTATTCAACCATGTATAACATAAGAATGTTTAGGACTCCTTATACACAATACTAATTCTTTAGGAAAGTTTATTTGCCACAAAAATAGCCAAGTAACTATTCAGATATATTACTTTTTGTTCAAGATTCAAACTGAAACGCGGAACTGTGGACACAACATTAAAACTGGCATTAATATTTCAACCTCATTAAACTTTCATACGATTCTTCATTAAATATAATGAAGAGAAAGTTTGGACCAAGTCCAGTAGGCAGATTAGTGGTCTGATGAGAGGATTAAGGCTGAAATGTTACCTGTCGGACAAAGCTGTTGGAGGTGGTGTCAGAAGACGTGCTTCCATCCGAGCGCTTAAATCGGCTCTTCCTCTTGGCATATTTGCCCTGAAAGCAGAGGGTTTGGAGGATTAGGGAGGAAAGAGAAATACAGAGAAAAGTTATGTGCATGGTTGTCATCTGAGAGCTCTGCATATACTTATCTTGTTATCTTTTTATTTCCTAGAAAACCTTGTAGTGTTTCTACTCTGCGGTTGCATGACAGCCATTAACAATTTTAAAAGCTTCTGAACATGATCAGACTGTCTGATCGAGCCAGCGATGCAGCAAGCTGGAGGTCTTATTCCGGTGTCTCATGAACAGCCTTCATTATTTGTAATTTTTTGTGCTGTGATGTAAACTGGGACCTTGTAATCTCATTGGCAGACCTATCTGGGTTGGGCAGAGGCCATACATTGCATTAGGAGCCCACCCTGTCCACATCACCATGGCTACACAATGGCTAATAATCACATTTGTTGGCAATCAGGAACTCAGACATCCTTTGTTCCTCCAGAGTTTACAAGCGGACTGTTAAGGAACAAACTACATATTAAGAGGTCTCAAATCTTGGGTAAATTACAATGTCTTATTTAATTTGGAGTGAGAGAGCCTCCCGACAAATCGCATCTTTACTGTTATTTACAATTGTTTGCATCTAGTTGACATTAAACACCATTTCTAAAATGATGTAAAATTACATAAAATTTGCTTGAGATTGGAAATCCCAAAGCGGTGACCATCATGCAACTTTTATGAATGCAAAAATAACTTAATTTGTGAATAAAAAATTAATTTCTCTACGGGGATCAATAAACTATCATTCTTTCTCCTCCTTCAGAGCCTCACAGCAGCTTATAAATACGCCATTTGTCACATTTTTCGCGATCCAAATGTTGAAGTGCATTGGTCCACAATGAGAACGGGCTAAATCTCAGCCAAAGTAAACAAATGATTTCTGCTACTGGAACCACATCCAAATGTGATGGGTTCTTTCCTTGGCCATGCCCCAGACTTCCACACATTCCATCTTTCATCAGCACCGGCTCATACATTTTTAAGCAATTCTGCTTCAAAAACCATAATCTTAACTGCCCAAAGTAACTTGGCAGTTATCTCTTTGAACTCGTATCCCTCTGGGCTGCTATATCTTTTATTCACACTGACGAAAAGTCCACATGTTTTCATACACTAAAAGACCAAACTCAAACTCCACACGCCCAAATATACACCTGCATCAACACTGGACTTCAGCACAGCTGCTTTGAAACTATCCCAACATTTGTACAGTTTTATCAATTGGCTGTGCCTGAATCTGCAGGAGGGATTCGGTGACAACAGGCTGAGCAATACCACACTTTTATTATCATGGTCACTCTCTTGCACGGGGCAGACAGAAACCCGCAGACGGATGTTACTGTCCCGTCTGCCTTTACATAAACATGACCTGCTACACTACTGACAGCTGGTGTGAACACAAAATACTGCAGCCTGAGATTTTCAGCGATATCTAGAGGAAACTGTCAGTATATGATATTGCTTTCCAAAATCTCTGCTCAGGAATTCATCTGAAAGCATTTAAAGCTCCTACAGTTGTAAAATAATGCACCTTGATGTACTGATGATGATGGGAAAGGCAGGACGTGTCACAGCAAACCAAATGTGACACAGCCTGTAAGGGAACTATGAAATCACACAAGTTTTCTGTCTAAAAGGTCCTGCAAGTACCTGAAATATGTTTTTAACATTTACTGGGAAAAGTTGGATGTCAGGCTGAATAAAGATACAAAGCATTTTGTAAATCGTATCATTTCATTATTTTTTTTAGATAACCAATGGGTGTTGTTTAGTTCTCAGTCTGTCTTTTCTGAAGGACACTGTATGTTAACATTTTACTCACAAACTTAATTGCTGAGATCTGGGAATATGGAATTGCTGCAGTGCAGACTCTATTTGGGCAATCAGACAATAAGAGAGAGAAACAAGCGTAGTCTAAACTCAATTATTTGGAGCTGAAAATGCACCTAAAATGTTGATTAGAAATAGTCATTTCATTACAGAACAATAATATTAAAAATGCATAACTATGTGCAGTGAATCAGGAAACCAGGGAGCAGCTCTGAAAAGTCTAGTCAGCATTCATATATGTTCAAAAAGTTGTGTAATTTTTGATTACAACAAATCAAAGCTCCTTTACTTAATCTAAAGCTTTTCACTTTTTTGCCTGAACACATTATTTATGGTACTATCCAGATGAACATCCCATGTTTATGAGCAAAATGTTATCATAATTAATACCAAATTAGGCAAAAACTACATAAATGAAACCCAGTTTGTGAAATAATGGATTTTTCCTTTAACTACATTAACGAGGCAGGTGTCAGTGGCCAGTTTGCTGACATACATTCACGATTCATGTTAAAGAAATCGTGTATGTTCATCTTTGTGTTTGTGAAAAAGTGGATGTTTGCACATGTTTGGAGGGGTGTCTGCAGCGTGATGGGGCCGGTTCCTGTCAGTAAAGGGCAGGAAAATGCCAGAGAAAGTCAGGAGGGGAGACTTCCTGTTGGTAAACATCCTCACAGATTAAGCATGTAATTAAAGACAGAGAGAGAGAGAGGGGGGAAGAGAAGAGAGAGTGAGAAAGAGTGAGAGAGAGTGAGAGAGAGTGAGAGTGAGTGAGAGAGAAGAGAGAAAGGGGAATGCACCATTCATGGCCTCAAAAGTCTCTGTATCAGACCTCTTTGACACAACATAAAAACAAACAAAAACTAAATTCAATCAAATAAAGCCAATATTAATTATTGAAAGTAAAAATAATCATTTACCAATATAAAACTAAGGCTAAAGAAGAGGCAAATATAATGATGAACCCATCGTATTGCGCATCTGTCCCCTTACATGCAGATCCTGATAATACAGCCTCTGCTGACATATTGTAACAAATGTAAGAATTAGGCCTGCACAATATGGAGAAAGACTGTGATATGTAATATCTTATTGGATGATGTGATAACAGTAAGTTATCTTATCATTGGGAATTTTACATTCTGCAAGTACAAAGCACGAATTTTAACTTGTTATCATGCAAACTTTTTCACATAACAAGGTCCATCAGTGACAAGATCATTATTCTCTCAGCTACAATGCTGAAATTCCATAAACAAACTCACACATGTAGACTTATTTTTTACATTTAGCCTAAATGATTGTTCATATGATCAAAACATGTAATTTGTTCACATCATATCCTTCTCCAGCTGTACTTGTAGCCTTTCGTTGATCTCAAAGACCACATGACGACAATAAAAATGTGATTGTTCAGCTCTAGTAAGAATTATTCCGGGGAATGCAGTAAAAACTAAATTTGTGATGCAACAGATTGTACAGGTGTGGCTAATAAAACGCTAACCTGGTATGACCACATTACCTTGTTCCACCCATAATGCTTCATATAATATTATAGACTTTGACAGTCAACACACTATCTTAAATCTGAGCGACCCCGGGGCCCTGATTTGGATCAGTCAAGCATTCTGAGGAAAGAATTCATTTATTCTGCTCTGCATTGGGGAAACTCATGAGTGTGTGTGTGTGTGTGTGTGTGTATGTCTTGCAGGATATTAGAAATGCTGTTTCCTGCTTGTCTCACCACATTGGAGTTATAAATACAGATGCCAGCGTGACCCTCTGCATGTCTGCATGAACTTTAGATCTAATTGATCTGGCTACCACACACAAACCTCGCTCCCTGCTGCCTGACACTGACACAAGGAGGGGGTCCATCTGTTTCTCACCACAGCCATGCAACTGACAAAGATCTGATTGCTAAAACCAGAAAGAGGTGAGATGGCGAGAGCAAGATGGAAAGGAGAGAGATAGTGAGAGTGAGAAAAAGGAAATGTGGCTGGAAAAGCAGAGGGAACACGGTGAGTTGAGGGTGAGGAGAGGAGAGGAAGGAGTTTGGGAGTAAAGGGGGGAGAGGGAGACACGCTGTGTTTTTATGCTGGCATCTGCTGTGAGGTGTTTTTCTTCTCTCCGGATGGACAGCGACTGAGCTCAGCGTGGGTGTGTTTGTTCTAGTTATTCTCATCACATTTCCTCCTCCCATTTTAATTATGACTAAACATGGCCATATCATGTCACTTCCTATGAGGTAAAATATGTGAACAACTCACACCGTCCAAAGTTGTAGGAGTTAATTTTACCTGTGATAAATTAAAATACCACACCAAATGACTTTTTTGGGGGCGATGGGGATGTTATATCCTATTTTGAATATAGAGAAACAGGGAGTATGAAATCATTCCCGACCTAAATTAATAATGTTACAATTTGTTTTGCGTAATATTCATCCAATTGATTACCTTGTAGTTAGAGCAAAAAGGCGTGGTTTTCTCGTGTATCTTTGACATCCAGTGGGCAGACAGCAACAAAACAGACATTACATGATACATTCATTATTATCATTATCATTATTATTGTTTTTTATGGACGGATTAATAAAAGCAAATCGCCGGTTTGACACGCGGCTGTGGATTAAATGACAAGATTGAAAACCTGGGTCTGTAAAGATTGAAAACCAAAATCAATCCTTACTTCACCCTGTATATTATCAAACAGATAAACGGCTGATCTTAAATCAGCGTGTCGTGCCCGACAAAAGGCGTTCAGCTTAATTGCCGAACAACCTGTTAATCTCCACAAGTCAAACAGCTCCACTCATATCAACGAGGAAGATTGCGTCTAATCTGACAACGGAGTATTCACATTCTCCTGGGATTAATTATGATTTTTCTTCAATTTTCTCACCTGTGTGTGTGGATGATGGTCGAACATGTCCATTTGGATGTCCTGGGTTGAGGTCGAAGGCGTCCTGGACATACTACTTTTCTGTACCATTGATTTAACTTTTTATGATCTATTTTCAGTTTCGTGTCTTTATGGCGGTATCAAAGTGCTCATTTTTTCCCGATGACACTCGAAGCGCTGATGTATCTGAGCCGTTTGGTTCTAGAATGGCAACAGCTGCCTCCCTCCAGCCTGCGTTACGCACTGGCGCACCACCAATGTCAGATACGCAGCGCGACTAAACGGTATATCCGGTTATTGCCTTCAAAACAAGGCATGAAAAGTGCACACAATAGAATCAAGATTTCTGCAGCTGGTAAAGGAAGCCAAACAGCAGAGCGCAATAAATATTTGAGATAGTAGATATAATATGAAAAGGAACATACAGTGATATTAAGTTCTTCTTCTTGAACCCTGGATTTTGTCTTAAATTCTGGAAAAAAGTCAAATCATTAGGATGCACTCTGGGTGAATCTGTATAGAAAGGATCGAGAATCAAGATAGTTTTATGGGAAATGTAAAATAGCACAGTTTGACTAGATCACACCTGTGTGTTCTCTGACCTGCACTGGCTCACTTTTGGATCCTGAACTGATTTGAAAATTCTCCTTGAAACATACAATGCCTTAAAGGGTTGTCCTTTCAGTTTATCAGTTAAAGTCTGCTGGTGAGTCTTACTTTTAGTGGACCTGTGTCCTCCAAAACAATCAGAGTCTTCCAATTTCCGAGTCTAAAGAAAAGTCCTTTTTAAAAAGCCTTTTGATTGAAATTGCACTTGGACTTACTCAAACAACAGAAGTAAAGGTGGAAGTTATTTGGTGATGGAAATATGTTTATGCAAGTCTCGATTCTATCAGAGGGCCAACAGATACAGACAAATACATTCAAATGGTCGTTTTAGAGCCCCGTGCAGGAAAACCAAATGCAGATTAAAAAATAACTTAAGACCCCCTGTTGCAGATTAGTTGTAGTATTAGTATAGCAGCAGTAGTACAAGATGTAAACGTTTTACCAATAGTAGTGATACTCTCAGCTTGTGTTCTATCTCGTGCTTTTATTTTGAAGGCAGAGGGACCTGACTCCCTTTGTTTCTGTATGTCACTATGTGTGTTTTGTCGTTTCTTTATGTGTGCATACACACTCCCCTGGCAGCTCACGTCCACGCCCCACGAAACAGACCCCACCTTCACTTATCGATTGATGAAGAACAACAGGGCTTCAATTTTGGGACGTGGTGCTGATGGCTCAATGTGAACACACAGTCAGTGTCTCCCAAACTGACACTACAGGGGCCCTGGCAAGGTTCTGGAAGGGAGAGATAATGGTGAGAGGAGTAATTTGTCAGAGCAGCAGGGTGACACAGTAGTTGAAGACTTTGTTGAGGAGGAGGAGAGGCTGAGGGAGCTTTAAACTCGACACCACAGACCTGCAGCTCCATGGACCCTGTTCTGTGGCTGACCTTTGTTCTGATATCTCCAAGGAAGAGAGGACTAATAGAATGTGAACAGCATCGAATTAATGAAACATCACGATTATTATTGATCACACTAACAATGCAAATTTTAAAAAAAGATCATTTGCAGGAAACCACAGCCTGGGATCCAAACATCAACTAGAAAGCCCAAAGTTCAAAAATTAAAACGCACAATCATTGACAAAGAAACATTAAGGTATTATTTGGCAAAGGTTTGTTAATGCGACTATTCATTTACTAAAGCTTAGTATCTGTTTGTGTTGGTGGACAATTAAATGTGTTATCATTTATACTCAGTGTAAATTATCAAGATTACAGCATTTTTTCACCAAACTGTTATTGCTATATACTGTATTTGTATGCATTGCTTTTCTTATAGACAAAAATATGAATAGTTCAAATGATGTATTGTGTTATTTAATCATTTCAATAGATATTAGAAATTGTATTCCATTAAATTGGTAATAAGAAGATATTTCAGAGATAATGACTCTCTTATCATATGATCTGTTGAAACGTGAGTTCCAAATCAGTCTAGTGTAGATATTGTGTTTATATTAAACAAAACTCAAGCACAAGTGGGAGATTGTTTCATCTCAAACTCAAGTTAGACAGAGCATAAAGTGGCCACCACCTCATTACGTCTTTCGGAGGGAAATCTGTGGTGATCTTAATTGAAGCCGTCAAAGTTACACTTACACTTAATATTTACACTCCTCTGGCTGGAGCCTCTGATGAAGTGCTGGCTTCAGTGGGCAGACACCTCTGTGGGGAAACGAGCAGAAGACAGAAACAAAAACTGCAAAATGATGAAAGATGAATCATATGAATATGGAAAACATTACATTTCTCACTGCAGTGATGCTGTCATTGAGGATGTTGACAAGGTGCTGCATTCAATTGAAAATATAAAACTGGCAAAATATAATTTGACGATAAAGAAATTAACAAAATGGGAAAAAGTGTATGTGGATGTATATATGTATGCATGTAATTGCATGCTGGAATGTGTATATGAGTGAATCTGTGTGTAGCTGTGAGTACACGTACAACAAGTTGTGTGTTTGATAATACACCAGTGATTTTCCTGTTACGTCCTGTGTTTGATGATCCCGCACATCTTTCCATGTGAGTAGCTGAATTTCCCACTGGAGGTAGATCTCCATCATCTTTGGTGTGCCACTGAGTGTGAGTCAGATACAGTGACAATAACATGGTTGAACTTTTGACAACTGGAGACCACTTCTTTATCATGGTTCTAGTAAAACCTGTTGTTGTCCCTGAGGACCAACTTCCAGTGGATAACTTAAATGGCATCCTCTTTTGCTATTTTTATCATCTACAACAGTTCCTTTTGGGGCCTCGAGAGGACCCCATTCCAAATTGTAACCCAGATGACACCAGCTTAAACAAAAAGTGTTTCAAATGACTTGTATTGTGTGTGCTTGTTGTGTATGAGTGTGTGTCTGTGTGAGGAGAGGTGTGGGGGGGACGTGGGTGAGTGGAGAAAAATATTTAGTGAATTTTGTGATGGCTGAAATGGGAAAACGTGGTCTAGGGCACAAATAATAAATCAAGGATAAACACAAAAATAACAACAACAATAAGCATTATTATTATAATTAAATTGAAAAGTATGATGTTTCATTCAATAAGAAAGAAAGAAAGAAAGAAAGAAAGAAAGAAAGAACTCAATAGTGCCTCTACGTGTCATAACAGCAGATTGCAACAAAACCACCCACAATTCATTGCAGCAAACTGGCCAATACCACTTGGTTCGGGGAGAGGTGTTTACTGTGAAGTCAATTTATAAACCAAATTAAAAATATCCCTTGTCAACCTCTTTTTCCAGCAAATTTACACTTGTAATAAGTATGAATATTATCCTTTCAAAGTTTAAAGCTACGAATTCTGACCACGCCGCTCCGTGTTACCACTGAACTGGTTGGGGGTGGGAGATGGATTCAGCTCTATAATGGTAGCTTCCAGTACCTCCGGTCAGCCTTCCTTTTCCTGTTGAAGTAGCAGCCATGAGGTAGGGCCGCTTTGGATGGCTCACGAAAAGTCATAATTTTGTCGTTAAAATGCACATTATACTGCCCATGTTTCTTTCTTGAGACCTTTAACTTAGTTATGTATCGGTACAAAAGGTTCACATCTTTTCCCATGAACAAAAATCTGTACTTTTTGTGGCCCAATGTAACACGATGTAGCCAACGGAGAGGCCATGTTGCCAAACCGGCTAGCGTTTTGTTAGCATTATGTGGTCATTTAGATACTGGACCAAGACGGCTTCACTAACACGAGTTAGAAATATTAAGATGGTTATATTCATTCATGAATGTCTGTAAAGTAAAGCGTGAATTGACTGGTCGCTGTGTCTATCGTGCAGCATGCTCAGGCTCCAGAAGAGGCTGGCCTCCAGCGTCCTGCGCTGCGGCAAGAAGAAGGTCTGGTTGGATCCAAATGAGACCAACGAGATCGCTAACGCCAACTCTCGTAAGTAAGCAAACAGAAATAGTCGCGCTCGTAATCTGAAACACCAAATATAATCTAGGACGCGTTTCAAAGAGTTCAGACTTGCTGCTATATTTGTAAAATAGTATACATTTTCTCCGACCCAAAGATCTTCAGAGGTTTTGTCAAAACAGCTAGAAAACTAAGTTACAACTGAAATAATGAATTAAAACGAGCAGTAAATAATGGAGTTAATGTAAGTGTCTCGATTCTGCTTTAGTAAACGTTGTCAATTTACAAAGTCACGTTCTGTTGTTTACTCATCTCCATTAAGTTTTATACAACCACAACAGTTGATGCATATTTTGGTAAATGAATTGCCAAAGGACTTGTATATCTCTGTATGTTAAATCAACCTTTTCACATTTGTCATCCATTACTATGTGAGAGTACTACCAAATCTTTTACAGAAGTTATGATTAAAACAATTTCTTAATGTTGAATTTTGAAATTCCCTTAAGATTTTCTACTGTACATGAACTGATGCCTTCTGAAGAATGCATCCTATATATACTGGAGCTGTGAGAAAGGAAAACTATTTTTATTAAGACGGATTAACTGGTGTTTACCTCTGAGTTTAATATTATCAAAATTTTGCATATCTTCTATTTGTGGGCTTTTCTGTCCATTTTTAGTCACAGAGGTTTTAGCTCCTGTGACATGAGATGCAAAGTGTTTTCAGAAAGTGACATTCTCTAAATTGAATGAGCAACAATTGATAAACTAAATGGTACCCGCTGTTACAATTTAAAATTTTCTCAATATCTGTTGGTGAGAATGATCCAGATGTTTATAAATCATTCCTGTTGCTTTTTTTTATTCCAGGCCAGCAGATTCGTAAACTAGTGAAGGATGGTCTTATCATTCGCAAACCGGTCACGGTGCACTCTCGGGCTCGTTGCCGCAAGAATACTCTGGCGCGCCGTAAGGGAAGGCACACGGGTCATGGTGAGTGTGGACAGTCATACGACTTTTTTTTAAAACCTTCAAACTAATCTTGACAACGTTTAATGTCATAAGAAATGCATGGGAAATTGACAGTGTACTCTTAATACCTTGTGCCCAGGTAAGAGAAAGGGTACCGCTAACGCCCGTATGCCCGAAAAGTTGGCTTGGATGCGCCGCATGAGGATCCTGCGTCGCCTGCTGCGTCGCTACAGGGAGTCCAAAAAGATCGACAGGCACATGTATGTGAAATTATTATTCACTTTTCTTACTTCAAATTTGAAATATCTATTGCATGTGTTTATTTACACTTTTGAATTTTTCATACTGTCATCGGGTTGTACTTTAGTATTTTAGTATTTTAAGCAAATTTGCAGTCTTTAAAATGTCAGAATTTTTTTTTGTGCAAAAGTTAATATTAAGATTGTGTGGTGAGGATGTTGGGCCAGATGTTGGGCCAGCGGCAGTTTCTTTTCTATTGGCAGTTAAAAATGTTTATCCTCCCCCTGCTGTCTTTTAGGTACCACAGCCTCTACCTGAAGGCCAAGGGAAACGTGTTCAAGAACAAGCGCATTCTCATGGAACACATTCACAAGCTGAAGGCAGACAAGGCTCGCAAGAAGCTCCTGGCGTAAGTTTCAGCCTAAACTTTTTACATGGTTTCCATGACCTGTGACCAAGCTGTGTTCCCACAGAAGAGATGCTAGAGGTGTGATGACTATTTTGACACAGTTGAAATAGTCCTCAGTGATCAGTATACATCAACAAAGTCCCTCTTTGTTTTAACAGAAAATTATCTTGTGGTAAATACAGCTGTTTGAAGATTTTGTACAGCAAGGAGGAAAATGGTTTATAAACCCTTAACGTGGATGTAAACAATCGTATGTGCCTTATTTGTCCTACAGTGATCAGGCAGAGGCTCGTCGCTCCAAGACCAAGGAGGCCCGCAAGCGCAGAGAGGAGCGCCTCCAGGCCAAGAAGGAGGAGATCATCAAGAACTTGTCCAAGGAGGAGGAGACAAAGAAGTAGTCTACTCCTGCTCTGTTTGATACTGCCACCGGTCAACGTGATAATAAAAGTGTATATAAAATCACTGAAAGTTTGTTTGTTTCTATCATGATGCAGGCACATTGAGGAGTAATTGGAAACTATTACATGTACTGATAAGATTAGAGATCATCAGTGATTTTTTTCTTGGGTATGATATGTTGTACACAGATTGTTGAAAGCTGAACAAATTATCACTCTTAAACCTCTCCTATTATTATCTAAGAGGGGTTAAATCGAGCACAACTGGACTTGATACTTGAAGACCTTTCGCCTCTCACCGTCACAGACATGCCCTATTAGGTTATTAGGGTATAATAACCATGTGGCACTTGAGGTTGTATAGTAAACTGCTGCGACCTGAACTTTTATCTGTAAAACATCCCCCAAGTTAGCCAATTTGGATATTCTTTAAATAGCGTGAATGATGATGCATACTTGTGGTTAAAAGGAAAGTTAAAGTGCATCTATTAGCAGTCAAGCATCCTTTTTTGTCACCAAATTGCACTAATTCACGCATCAAATGAAAGCAGAAAAAGACAACCAAAACATGTTGTATCTTGTAAGAGAAATTGCAGTATTCGGCAATGCTGCAGGAAATATTTTGACAAGATGAATGACTCACTGACGAGTGTTCAATGCAACGCTCTTTCTTTTCTACCTACATACCTGCTAAATCAACTCCCGACAGACCTATTGGAACAAATACACACAGTAGGGCTGATGGAAGGCAGCTTCTCTCACATTTACACATGAAGATGGAAGATGTCCGAATAGCACCATTTTGATCACACTACCATTTTACTGGACCTTATTGCTCCTGATCACTAAACACCTCTAATGTTAAACATGTAAACATTCCTGAGCATTATTTTTAATATGGTTGTAAAGATGCTGAAGGTGATTCAACTGCATCAATCTGAAATTTAAATTTTGACTATTAACATGTATTTTACAAGGAAATACATACGATTTGTAATTTTCTCCAAAATATTCCTAGATTGAGATCATATATTTTTTGTATTCCACTAATAGTGTATAATTAAGTTTTCAAAGTCGTATTCGAATTTCAGTGTAGTCTAAATAACTAATATTTACATCATAAGTCTAGATCCAAACCATTAAAATGAATCCTTAACAGCTCTGGATGGAACAAAATGTCTCACAATGTGTAAAAATTAAGCCTTTTTGTATGGAATCATGTTGCCATCTAGTAGTGACCACCATGGCAGGCAGTATGTAATACATTAGCCATCACCCTGAGTGAGAAAAATAGCATCACAGAAACATCCCATCCTCTTTTGTTTAATGGACGAGCACGATTGATTTTGCTGCCATCAAGTGGTTATTAATACCCTACAACAGAAGTTCGGACATTGACATTAAAAATGTTAACTGTGTTATTATTCGTGACTGATGCAACTAGTAAATTTATTGTCACATATTTTAATGTTGTGTCCTGTATTTGATGTTGAGTTTGTGAACCTGTGTTTTTTTGTTTTTGTGTGTAGTTTTGTCTGTATGAGGTAGTTCTGTCATGTAGATGCCACTGGAACACCCCTGTCCAGACGCAGTCCCAGAATACGCTTATGGGATTATCTGTCCTGGGAAGGTCTTGGGATCTTCCAGGAGTTGCTGGAGGACCAGTATGAGAAGCTGCTACCCTTTGTGTCAGTGTGACTGAATTAAGGCAGAATCTCTGATGTGTCACAAGTATTCATATTTGCATGCGTGAATGTGTGAATGTGCTGCAGTGAAGGGGTTAAAAGTCAGAGTGTGTGGAGTTATAAAGGTGTGAAATGTAAACTTTAACCTGTAGGTGCAGCCTGATTTGTGCTTTGACTCATGAAGTGTATGCAGGACTGACAGAAGCTCAGTAAGTTTTACTTTTCTTCACTCATCTTCCTCATTCACCTCAATAACACAACACTTATCATTTCACCAAAGACCTTTGACACAGCTTCAGATACACTCCACTTCCTTTAAATGAAAACCACATCGACTTTCACCCAATTATATGAGATCAGATCAAAGTGTGAACACTAAGGATTTACATCTGTCTCTCTCTCTTGCCTTTGGGACAGGAAGTAAATGCCAACATGAAAAGGTACTGTATTCTTTTACTACCTCTACTGTTTTTTGTTTTCTTTTTTACAAGAATTATTCATTTTGCAGATTAATGTAACTGAAGATTGATTTAAAAAGAAGTACAATAATCCACAATTAAACAGAGGAGGCTCAGTGAAGGAGCTCACTGTTCACGGTGAAAACACAAAATTAATTTACTTTATTAAGACTCGTAGTCAAGCTGTACGTTGATACAATCAAATAGCTGGTGGTGGTTTGGACTTTGATACTGACATTTTTTATGATGAATGATTATTGATTTATTGACGCACTGTTCCAAATTCTTAGGCTTGGTTACCATTGTTCCTGCTGAATACAGTTGAAAGTGAATTTGAGTTGAGTGATAAAGGTGCAATGTTGTTTTTTGTGACGTGTTACACTCCAGAGGTAAACTGGAACAAACTGGTCAATTGTTGCGAGTCCTAGCTGTTTTAACTCGTAAAAGTCAGAACATTGTCTGGAACAGCAACCAGGTCAATGATATGTTGCTCAACAGTTTGTGTTAATTTGAGAGGAGGCAGTAGTCTTCAAATGACTAAAACAAAAAGAATAAAAGCATTTCTCTTGTCTCTTAGTGTCCATCAGCAGAAACCAGAACCTGAATCTGAACTAAAACCTGAACAACCAGCAAAACATGGACATGAATCTGGATCTGGACCTAAACCTGAATTTAAACCCAAACCAAAGCCTAGAACTAGATTTGGACCTGGATCTCAGCCCAGCTTTTTGTCCATGAGGTCTCAGCGTTGCTTCGTTGATTTTAAAGACCCTCACTCTACTCAACCCATGTAAGTTTCTGTGGTATAACAATAAGTATTTCCACTTATTTGCCAAAAAAATAAAAATCTTTTCGGGGAATTGGAAGCAAAGATCCCCAGTGTGTTATTTAATGTTTGAAACGTTGTATTTTTGTATATATACATATACTGTATATTCTATCCTTTGAAACAGGAGTGACCAGGTGTTTACCTCCCCTGCTGACAGCTATTTGTCCCTGAGGAGCAACAGGTCCATGTTTAGGCCTCCTTTATTCAGTGATCAAACACCCACTGTTGGCCAAAGGTAATGATTTAAAGATGATTCCAAAAACATTATGGTTGTTTTTTCTTTGATTGTGTTTTGGAAGCTGTCCAATACAAGCAGGGCAATAACCAGGATTTTACAAATACTCAGGTCAAGAGAGGAAAGCCCAACATTGTGCTGTACATGCACTCTCTCTCTCTCTCTCTCTCTCTCTCTCTCTCTCTCAGAGTTGATCCGGACTTTTCTGATGGTTACAGTTTCCGGCCTGACCAGCAGCATCAAACAGACGTGGACCCCATATTTATGGTCTGTACATTTCAAAAATGTTTGGGCACATACATACATACATACATACATACATACATACATACATACATACCTACATACATACATAAATAAATAATCAGTGGGTGTCACTGTGGGCAGATGATACAATGTTTTTTTTATGATTTTCTAGTCTTAATACTTCTTTCCTGTATGATGCCATTGCAGTTGCTTGAGGAGAATATTGTCAGGTTTGTTAAGGATGAACTGAAGAGGTACCGTAGGTTTCTGAGACCAAAATACCCACAATGCTTTGAGAGACAGAGTGAGGATGAGACGGTGTTGGGGACTGAGGGTGAAGCGCTGAGGACCAGCAGAGAGGCCCTTGTGAAGATCACAGTGCAGTTCCTGAAAAGAATGAAGCAGGAGGAGCTGGCTGACTCGCTGCACGGCCGTAAGAATTTAACTGATTTAACGTGAGAGAGGAGACAAAACTCTGTTCGCACTGAAAAATACAAGTTTTTTACTGAAAAGCATATTTTTATAGATCTACCATTGAAAATCCTTTAATCCACAATAAAGCTGCTCATACTCAAATAATCACAAAAGGAGGGAAATAGAAATTTAATAAACACCAAACAACTCATTACTTGACACAATTTTCTACTTTAAAAAGTAACATTTTGATTCAGTTTCTTACAGTGTAAATATCTCAAACATTTTTGTGTTTTTCCTCCACTGGCCTGCTCAATAGATGCCAAAATATGAGAAAATGTATAAATCAGGAACACTTACTGATTTCCTTGTTTGTTTGTTTACCCAGGAACTGTTGCTCCAGTATTCCAACGTAAACTGAAATCTAACCTGAAGGAGAAGTTCCAGTGTGTGTTTGAGGGTGTAAGTAAAGCAGGAAACCCAACCTTCCTGAATCAGATCTACACAGAGCTCTACATTACAGAGGGAGGGACTGGAGAGATCAATGATGAACATGAAGTCAGACAGATTGAAGCAGCTTCCAGGAAATCAGAGAGATCAGAATCAACAATCAGATGTGAAGACATCTTTAAACCCACACAAGGAAGAGATGAGCCAATCAGAACAACGATGACAAAGGGAGTAGCTGGCATTGGGAAAACAATCTTAACACAGAAATTCACTCTGGACTGGGCCGAAGGCAAAACTAACCAGCACGTACAACTCATATTTCCATTCACTTTCAGAGAGCTGAATGTGTTGAAGGATAAAATGTTCAGCTTGGTGGAGCTTCTTCAGTATTTCTTTAATGAAACCAAAGAAGCAGGAATCTGCAGGTTTGAAGAGTTCCAGGTCATCCTAATCTTTGACGGTCTGGATGAGTGTCGACTTCCTCTGGACTTCCTCAACAATCCGGTCCTGACTGATGTTAAGGAGTCAAGCCCAATCGATGTTCTCCTGACAAACCTCATCAGGGGCAAACTGCTTCCCTCTGCACGCCTCTGGATCACCACGAGACCTGCAGCAGCCAGTCAGATCCCTGCTGACTGCATTGACATGTTGACAGAGGTGAGAGGGTTCGCTGATCCTCAAAAGGAGGATTACTTCAGGAAGAGATTCAGACGTGGGGAGCAGGCCAAGAGCATCATCACCTACATGAAGACGTCACGAACAGTCTACATCATGTGCCACATCCCAGTCTTCTGCTGGATCACTGCTACAGTTCTGGAGGACGTGTTGATGACAAAAGGGTGGGGACAACTACCCAAGACGCTGACTGAGATGTACATCTACTTCCTGCTAGTTCAGATCAAATTGAAGAATATCAAGTATGATGGTGGAGCTGAGACAGATCCCCACTGGAATCCAGAGAGCAAGGATATGGTCCTGTCTCTGGGAAAACTGGCCTTTGATCAGCTGCAGAAAGGAAACCTGCTCTTCTATGAGTCCGATCTGAAAGAGTGTGGCATTGACGTCAGAGCAGCATCGGTGTACTCAGGGGTGTTCACCCAGATCTTTCAAGAGCAGTTGGGACTATACCAGGACAAGGTGTTCCGCTTCATCCATCTGACCGTTCAGGAGTTCCTGGCTGCTCTTTATGTCCATCTGACATTCATCAACTTAGGAGTCAATCTGCTGTCAGAGCAACACTCAAACTCACTGTGGAATAAGCTATCAGTAGAGAGACCCAAACTTTCACGTCTTCACCAGAGCGCTGTGGACAAGGCCTTAGAGAGTCCAAATGGACACCTAGACTTGCTCCTCCGTTTCCTCCTGGGTCTTTCACTGCCAACCAACCAGATGCTTCTACGAGGCCTGCTGAAGCAGACAGGAAGTAGCCTGGAAACCAATCAGGAAACAAGCCAGTACATCAAGAAAAAGATCAGGAAGCATCTCTCTGCAGAGAGAAGCATCAATCTGTTCCATTGTCTGAATGAGCTGAAGGATCATTCTCTGTTGGAGGAGATCCAACAGTACCTGAGTTCAGGAGGTCTCACCACAAACAAACTGTCTCCTGGTCAATGGTCAGCTCTGGTCTTCATCTTACTGTCATCAGAGAAAGATCTGGATGTGTTTGACCTGAAAAAATACTCAGCTTCAGAGGAGGCTCTTTGCAGGATGCTGCCAGTGATCAAAGCCAGTAAGACTGCTCTGTAAGTATGTGGATCACTGACATCTATTACCCATAGCTGACATATTACATAACAGGAGCAAACATTTTGCTCATGTTCAATTACTCTCCAGGCTGGATGGCTGTAATCTGTCAGCGATAAGCTGCGAAGCTCTGTCCTCAGTTCTCAGCTCCCATTCTTCTTGTCTGAGAGAGCTGGACCTGAGTAACAACGACCTGCAGGATTCAGGAGTGAAGCTGCTGTCTGCTGGCCTGAAGAGTCCCCACTGTAAACTGGACACTCTCAGGTCAGGACTCAGCCCTTTGTTTGTTTGTTTGATGGCCATTCATAACATAACATCTGAACGTGTTCTTGGTTAGTTGTGGAAATGTCTTTTCGTGAGGATGTTTTGTTGTTTCAGTGTTTGTTCTTATTCTACGTGACCAGAATGGACATACACAACTACAGTTTATGTTTATGCCGGCAGCAGTTAGTTATTTGAGCATTCAGGAAATTGAATTTGTACTTAGAAAAACGTAATAAATTATCTATCAGTATGATATGTGTGTGTGTTTTAAAGGCTGTCAGGTTGTCAAATCACAGAGGAAGGCTGCTCTTCTCTGGCCTCAGCTCTGAACTGTAACCACTCACATCTGAGACAGTTGGACCTGAACTACAATAATCCTGGAGATTTAGGAGGGAAGCTGCTCTTTTTTGGACTGGAGAGTCCACACTGGAAACTGGACTCACTCAGGTATGGACAGTACTCTCTGATTTGGACGTATAAGAGTAGACTGAACAGTGCCAGCTGTGCTCAGAATGTCCTTGACTGTAAAAAAATTAAATAAAATATAACAGTGGCACAGAGAGAAACTTTTCGGTGAGAAAACTAAGATAATGGTCTGATGCTGTGTCTTCCTGCAGGATGGCTCACGGTGGACCGCAGAGGATGAGGCTTGGTCCAAGAAAATGTGAGTTTGTTTTTACTTTGTTTAATCTGATCATACAAAGTATATTTTACACTTTCATTTCATCCTACGGAAACCCTGGGAGGCGAGCAAAAAAAAAAGAACAAGAACAAGAACAAGCACACAGTATTTCAACCGGTGCTAATGCTAACGTAGCTCCTCGGGGATTTAAGCTGTTATTTTCCTCGTTTTGGCAATCTAACTTGTGACAACACATTAGTTAGGTTTGTGTGGACTCTGGCGGGGGGTTGTTGTTGTTTATTTTATTTAAGTACGCCGAATCGTAATATTGTGAGTTATTGTTGTTCGGACGATTCATCCTAGATAGCTAACATGTGCTAACGCCCGTTGTCACTTGTTGCCATAGTAACGGTAAGCACTCAGATGTAGGTTTATGGAATTTGAAGAGTGCAGAATCAAGCTGCATCGTAAATACCACAAAAAGAATTCATCCAGAAGACGGATTTATTATGCTACCACCAAAGATCCTACTTGATGCTTTCACACCGACACGCTGAAAACAGTACTCACACTTGTTTTGCAGTTTACGTCTAAACTGAAAACATAAAATAAATGCAAATAAGTCACGTGTCATTGTTTCTCACGTCAAATCACGAGTTTTAAACTTCCAAGTCGAGAGTCAAGTCATTTATTTATTTTTGTCAGGTTGCTATTTACAATGGTATTTAGGATATTGTGCGACGGTTAACGTCCTCAAAGTATGCCGTTCGCTAAGGTCATAGTTCTCTTCGACAATGCAACGAAGACGTGCATCCAAGGGGATTTAGTAATGGCTACACGCAATAGCGTCTAAAATCAATAAGTAGACATGCGGCGTATTCTTGCCCATGCGCTGCATCACAACAACAGCTTGATTAAACCTCACTAGTTAACGGCCTGACTGATGACGTCGGCATAGCTAACGGGAAAATCACGCATTGAATAGCGGTACCCTCTTGTGGCCGAAATCGGTACTACAAATAAACGCTGAAAAATGAGCGTATCTGAAAACTTTTTTTTGTTTGACTCTCAGGGCTTCCGTAGCATCCACGCGCAGAATAAAAAGAGAAAATTGGAACTGAATCCAGTGCATAGGGCATTATTTGATCAGTTAGTGAGAGCATCATATCCTTAATTCGTCATATGAATAACTGATGTTTCTAATTATTATAACAAAACAGGCCTGTTATTAAGTTCCAGTTTTGCATTTGTGTATTAATAACCATCTGTCAACAGACAAGCACACACTAATAAGAGTGCTGCAATTGTTAAATGAGTAAGCAATAAAACCCAGAGGTGTGTTAAATGATAAACTGCTGTGTGTTTGTGTTGATGTTCTGCCGATCAGATATCTGCGAACTGGAACTGGACCCAAACACAATGAACAAAGAACTCAGACTGTCTGACAACAACAGGAAGGTGACACGAGTGAGCGTGCGTCAGCCATATCCCGATCATCCAGACAGATTTGATTACTGGTATCAGCTGCTGTGTAAAAATGGTCTGAATGGTAACTGTTACTGGGAAGTGGAGTGGAAAGGTGCGGTTAATATATCGGTGAGTTACAGAGAAATCAAACGGAAAGGAGACAGCGAAGAAGGCTTGTTTGGATCAAATAATCAGTCCTGGAGTCTCATCTGCTCTGAGGATGGCGGTTACTCTTTCTGGCACGATAAGATCAGAACGACCATCCCTCTCCATCCGTCCTCTGTCTCTCACAAAGTGGGAGTGCATGTGGACTGTCCTGCTGGAACACTGACCTTCTACTCCGTCTCTGACACACTGATCCACCTCCACACCTGCAAAACCACATTCACTCAAAGACTTTACCCTGGGTTTGGGTTCTGGCTGGCGGCTGGTTCCACAGTGTCTCTGTGTGATCTGTAGGACACACACACACACACACACACACTGTATTACCATAAGTTACAAATTAATTTCACGTCTGTCAGAGATACACACATTAGACAGAAAGATAGATAACCACTAGAGGTGCCATAGAGTATTATTCTGATGAAGGGAACCTTGCATGGTTTGTCCATTGTGCTGTATTGCCTGCAGAGGGCGGTAATGATAAACTGCTCTGCTCGAACAAAATGTACTATTCAGATTTATATAGAATGATTACATTGTTCTCTCATTGATTTCATCTGTTGATTTCGTCTTTGTTGTAGGTTTTTGTGTGAGCTGGCATGGTGTTGCAGCTGCAATTAGTTGACAATTTAGCCCATCTGTATTCATTTATCTTACATTGAGTCAAGAGTCTCACCCTTTGGATGCACTCAAGCGAGTAAACTCCACAGAACTGAAAGGAGAGATTAATTCATCTTTGTTATTAGCCCGATTTTTGCTAGTTTTATTGCACTATTGCATGTGGTCAGTGACAATAAAAGTCTGGCATGCGCCTAACCCTTGTGTGTGCGTGTGCAACTGCATGTGTATAAACCAGAGCCTCCTGTAACATTTTGTACGAGGAAACATTCTGTGAATGCATTTCCTCATTCAAGTAAATATTTCTAGTAGACTGCCTCCATAGAATGTTTCACAATAGTGAAAAAGAAGGTTTTCATCTCTTATGAAAAGTTTCCAAAGGGAATGCTTGGCAGATGTTCTCTGGTTTTATATACTTAAATACAAACACAAAATACAAACACAAATGGGAACCATTTGGTGAAGCATCAACTCTGTAAATATTTATATATAATTCATTATATATACAGTAAATTTTGTCAGTTGAATTTTTTGTTGTTGCTTCAAGAAGTATTTCCCTAATAACTGACAGTGATATGTAGACACAGGCCACAGCTTGTCAATATAAACATGTTAGTAATGACAACTCAGTGTCTGGAGCTCACTAGTATATATTTCACAGCAATGATAAACTGCTGTCAGGTTGGGACCAAAGTTCCACGGCCTGATTGCATCGTTCACAGAGTTTGTTGAACATTGTTTAAAAGCAGACAGGGTGCAGACAGGGTTAAATGTATAAAGTTTCACTATGTAACCTTCAGACAAGTCTAACAGCCACAGTTAAAAAAGTTACCTGTTCATCTGAATTGTGTATTTGTTGATGTTGGTGGATACAGTGCAGCAGATCAGCTTTGTCATTCTCAGCTAGTTTCTGACAGAAGAAATCTCTGAGATGAAACAAGAAATTTGCTTTTACCACAACTACAAATGGAAAATGAAAAGCTCCAGAAGTACTTTGATCCGACCTGATAAGGACTCACCTATGGAAGAGCAGCTATAAAATGTTTTATACTTTCCTCTTTTGAAGTCGTTTTCTTCTCTCGGCCATGGGTGAGTGTAAGTATAGGAATTGTTGGCTGCGTGAAAGCCTCAAATCAGAGTTCTTGACAGGGATTGCAATTTAGTTGGCGATTCATTTCCTCCAATCATCGCTTTTCTGCAGTACAATTAGAGAAACAAATACATAAATCAACAATCGATACAATAAATCAATCTAGGTAAGATATGTAATAAAACAAATGGTCACAAACATAATTCAAACAACGAACTGTCAAGAAAGGTCGGTCTGCTCTGGACTGGCAGGGAAATCAGTCCTCACATGTGTGTACCTGAGGTCACTCACACCAATCAGGAAGGTTATGGAAGAAAGACATTGTCCCCCAGCCCTCCAGGGGCAGTGTTCCTCTGCAGCACAGAGCAAACTCACAACAGTTGATGTGTTACACACTCGCACTGGTGCTCTTCTCCCTCATTTATTAATGCTTGATTTGTAATACTGTGCAACGGAGAGTCTCTCACGTCCATTATGGTCATGGCAGGAAGTATAAATTATGCATGTGTGCAAAGTGATTGTCCTCGTGAGGTCTGCTTCACCCACCTATGCACAGTGTGTTAGTGTGTGTGCGTGCGTGCGTGTGGTGTTGACATCATAGGTTAGTCGCGTGTTTTGATTGTTTGATTGGACAGGACAGACGTGTTGCTAATAGTCCAGTCAGGCTTGAAGGCACCAGACCTCAGGCTAAGTGTCCATGGAATGTAAGGATCAGCTTTTCCTTAATCACGTGACCCCACTACTGCCCCCCTCAGGCCAGCATCTTCCCCAACACCTCCCCGTGCCGTGACCTTCGTGCGACACGCTGCTGTTGATGGTGGAGAAGCTGGAACAGGTTCTCAGGTTCCAGGGCCTGCATTCTTGGACTAAAGCGGCCCACAACCACATTACACTGTGTTCAGATTATGAGCCCGCCCTTTTCGAGTGCATTTTCCTCTAGAGTTCATTGTTTAAACCTATGCTGCCAGACTTAAAAAAACAAACAGATTTCTTATCTCACCCCGGTTTTAGCCTCGTCATGCTGAGCACCAGTTTGTTTTATAATCAGGACTTTATGGCAGAGCCCAGTTATGAATGTTTGATTCTGTAGTTGTGACCCTTGACTTCTCGGACATACCATGTCAGATTAATACTCAGGTATATAATTTTGATTTGTTATCCTCAAAACATCTTTAGCCGGTATAATTTTCAGCATTTAGTTTTGTTGACCCATTCCGTATTATTTTCAAATTGCATTTTCTTCCTGTTTTCTTCCTTTTATTTTGTTTGTAAATAATTTATAGATTTATATTCAGTGTATAATCAATAATAATCAGTAGTAATAATAGTGTTTATGTTATTCTGGTCTCTTCTGTTTATATATATATATAAACTATACATCAATACTGCATGTAGTGTATAACATGAGAAGGGTTACAAGTCACTTTCTTTGAGTTTCCAAGTCAAAGTTATTCAATGTTCATTTAAATAGCTTTTACAGGCCAAAACAACAAAAAACCTTGACGTGCGAGAAAAAAAGACAGAAACCTTGGGAGAGCAAATTCAAAGAGAGATTCTCACTCCTTGAATGAGGCCAGAAAGTGTGGCAAGAACATATTAACTTGTTTTTATTCATTGAATAAACCGTGTTTGTATATTTTTTACATCTCTCATCATTTTCACCTCCCAACACTCTTCTCTCTCATTATCACACGGTTATGCTTATGCAAAGGCAGAGAGTTCATGAGACAGAGATGAAAGCAAAGAAGTTGATGTTTCCCAAACATAGGGCTGTGGGTGCTGATTTAGCTGATTCATGGTGTAGGACATCCTGACATTACGATGGCTGAAGGTCTGGCTCACTGGAATTTAGTGTTGTCTGTCCCTGACAGCTCAGGTTAGCTGAGCTCTTGGTCACTGTGGTTTCTGCCGGTAAGTTTGGAAAATGGTTGTTATTGTGGTTTTCCAGCTGTGAGTGGAAAATCCACAGAAAAAGAGTTTAGACGACAAAGATGGCTGAACCCGTTGGTGGCTCGGCGCTTGGGACCTTAATGATATTGCCCTGATACAGTAAACATTTAAAACTCAGATTTACATTTGGCAGATGCGTTTCTAACATTGACGTAGGAAGGAAAGAAAGGAGCTGTATCTCAAACATACTTACTTCATACCTTGACTTCTATAATACCTTTCACAACTGTGAGTTTATGCGATGTGTACAAACGGCTTCCACAGATCTCCCTCGCCTACTGGCAGTTTCATCAGTTCATCTTTGCCAACAAAACAAAGCAACTCCCGTTACTTTGCTTTGCAAATAAGAATCAACAAAATATTTGGATGTTTGACCTGAAACACTCGTTTGAGAAGTAGGTGGAAGTGGAAACATCCTTTCCAGAGGCCTGTTTGGTGGTGGGTCTGAAGGGGAGGGACCACGAGCATGGCCTGCTTGTGGCGAAGTATGCAAATTAATGCAAGTTGTGCTTTATTTCCTCCCATGACCCATGTGTATCCCCACTTATAACTGTATGGAGCGCAAAAACACAAAAAGAAATTTAGTGTTATTTTCTAGTGTTGCTGATGTGATTTATCAGGTCGAGAGTACAAAGTGTGACATTCCAAGATTCATGCAGAGATTATGAATTCTTTTGTTTGGTGTAGAGTTGGGTAACCTGAGCATGGAACATGATATGAGGAGATGTTTGAATGGATATCTACGCTTAGAGAGTTATGTGGTGAGAAAACATCCAGAAAGGGTTAAACCGAGTTCACCTGGACTTGATAGAAGATACTTGAGGATGTTTCTTCAGTTCTAACTGAGTGGTGGGCAGTTCCAGGTATTTAACCTCTGTGGGGCCTTTGTCTGGGTCATCAATACTACTTGGCTCTTAAGCATTCCTACCCTACCCGTTGTTGAGAATCGGGGAGTGATCAGAGGCCGAATACAAATGATCGTCGTTAGGGCCGCCACCTGGGGTCACATGAGTATAGGCGTCAAGTCTCCTGGGAAGGGTTGAACGAACAGCATTGGTGGTGGGTGATAGACGGTATCTCAGCCCTCCTCTTCTGTTCAGAGATGGTTTTTACACTTTCACAATGACGGCCTCCCTCACTCCTCTTTCAAACCGTCTGTCTTCCATATCCAAAATGTTTGTGTTGTTGTCCTCAAAGGAGTGTCCCTTGTCTTTCAGATGTAGATAAACTGCTGAGTCATGCCTTGGCTCTCCTGTGTTGGGCCGTGCGTTTGTTTAATTGTTGTTTGGTTTCTCTGATTTGTAAGTCTCCACATTGCTCACTGCATTGGACTGCATGTGCATGTGCAGTCTTTTGGGTGGACCAGTTTCTGTCGTGGTGTCTTGCTGGGTGTGAAGAACACGGGGATTTCAGTTTCATACCTGCAGCATTTTGTTACTTTATATTTACCCCCTCGTGATGTTTGTTGCACGTGCAGACAGACTGTCCAACAGTCCGGACAAAAGTGATACTTGAATCAATCAAAGGAAGCACACTTTTGTGTAGAAAATGGAAAATCTACATTGATAGATATCAGACCTGATGAGTCATAATGCCATAAAAGGAGCAATCACATCTCAACAAAGTAAGCTTATGAGAAGATTTAACAAAAGGAGTGACTCAACCATAACATTTACTGGTTTTCCTTTGTTCAAGGCTACTAACAGATGCAGCAGGAAAACCTGGCCGCTTCCTCAGGGGAACCCTTTTTATTTCAGAGTGAGCGATAGAGCAGAGATGGAGGTTTTGTCACTGACTGTAAAGGTGGTGAGTGTGTGTGTTTAAATTGTTAATTTATTGGTGCTGTCTGGTAACAATAGGTTCTTTGTGTGCCTTGTACAAGAGAATCGAGGGGACTTTCGCCTTTATTTGGTCATATTCTGTATTTTTTCTGCAACATGTGGTTCACTGTCATGCTAAAGGACACTTTGGAACATGAACAGCAGGAGGTGGGGATCGAACCACCAACCGGCTGGTGATGTTGACGTCACGCTGGCTCTTTATAGGAAGTGGTCCGCCCCAACTCCTCCTAAAATCCTCTCTCCCAGCTCTTCTCCATTATCGTCTCCCACCCTGAGGATGCGTGTGACTGCACACAGCTGTGCTCAGACTTCCTGTTAAAAGTACTTGGGAGGGGTCAACCCACCTATGCAAATACGTCAATCAATAAAACTGTTCCCCCTCACACACAAATCACAACGCACATTCGGGCAGGATAAACACACACATGCAACTCATTGCAAGGCGAATAATAGGTTAATCACATAAAGTTCCCAGTTTTGTGATGCTTTACACGATAATTCCAGCATGATTCATCCGTGCTGAGTAAAAAAGAAAGGATTTGCTGCACAGTGCTCATACGTTACAAGAAAATGGCTGTAGTTTTAAAAAATTACTTTAATATGGTTAAATAGCTTATGGACTCTTTGGAAAATGGAATTGTCTGTAATACGCTAATGACTGCGGGAAGCTACGGGACAGCATCTAATGAAGGAAAACTAGGAGAAGGAGGGCCAAGAGATGAGTTAATAGACCTCTAGACACGGCGTGTGTTGCACAGACTCATATTGTACAGTGAGTCACATTAAGCCTCGTCATTGCCTTGATAAGAAAGAAGCACTGAGCTCACAGCTTTCTCTCTATTACTGAAAATACATCACACTGCTGTAAAGGTCAGGCCTGACTTTATTTTCCGACGTGCATGGCTGACTTTATTATCTGTCCTCTGAGAACAATACAGCAGCCACTTGTGGAGAAGCGATTTCACTGAGGAGTTTCTTTCACGTCCAGTTAAGAATGTGCACATGCCAAAATATGAAAACTGTCTTACGTTAAAAACACATTAAAAACAGAGAAACTGGAAACGTGCTCCAGCCATTACTCTGAATTCCAAAAGAGACTCCGATCATAAACATGTCTCAACTTCAAATATACGAGAAATGAGTTGGCTTTGCTTATTTCAACAACAACAACAAGAAGGAATCTAAGGAATTCTGACTAAAACATTTTCTAGAATCAAAAAGGTTGAGAAATACACAAACTGTACAAGCAAACCGATAAGTCATTTACTACACTGCATGATATTTTGTGTCTTATGCAACGTTCGCTACAATGACACAGAGAGAGAGAGAGAGAGAGAGACCGTGGGTCTGTGAGGTCATTTGGTTGGTATCACTTTATCAGTGAGTGAAAACCCAGATGGTACAGTAATTTAGGACAGCTGAGCTCCTGGCCTTCTTTCCTCATGAGATTTGTGGCTTCAGACGTACAGCTCATCAGCCAGCCACTCGTCATCCCACTGGATGTTCTGTCCTGCTTAATGGTTTTAGGTCAAAAGCAGTGCACTTTTTCTCCATGTTAACAACGTCTACTGGTGCTATTAGCCTGATTGTTATTAGTTGCCTGGCTGTCGTTACTGTTCATTACCATTCTTTCTATTGTCTGCTCACCGCCAAGCAGCCTCAGACAACCATTAAGGTGACGTTGGCTGCGGGTGAGGAAGCATTTTACAGTTGACAGGACCAGAGTGATATTCAGAACAATTCACTTCATGCCAGCATGGAGTTTTCCACTAAAACTGAAGTCCGCAGTCCTCATTCTTATGCATATATGCTGGAGTGGACATGGTGTCTCTTTGTTATCATCGCCAAATATGTCCAACATATTTCCCAGAACTCTGCTAGAACATTACCTTCCATCATGCAGCTGGTAACACACAGCTACCCAATATCAGATGAGTTATGAGTCCTCCGGGCATCAGCACCCCACCTCTTTCTGTCTTTTGTCTCTCTGTCTGTCTCTCCTTCTCTCCTCCCTCATTTCCGGTCTGTTTGTTGCCCTGGTGATCCGACCAGCATGTTGCCATCTTATAAACAGGTTTCGGTCTCAGCTGACTGGAGACTTCCCTTCCTCGTCCCCCTCCCACCTTTCAAACTATTGTCAGTTGTTATGACAAGAGAGCCTTGAATAAAAAAGCTGTGTGTGTGAGTGGGTGTTGGGGGGAATTTGGGTGTAATGGGTCACTCTGATTGGATGGGAAGCCTCTCCCCCTCCCCAAATCTGACCCTCATTGTACTTGAACGTGTTTCCCTGCACACACACACTAGACAAGGGAAAAACTGTGGGCTAATTCAGGACCGGGCAGTCATCCACTCATGTTACTGCCTCGTTTTTTGAGCAAAGGGGAGAGGGGCTTAAGAGGTGTGGGCGGAGGATAGCTGGGGGAGGGAGGGAAAAGCAAAGAGAGGGCCGGGACTCTGGGAAAGGGGGCTGGAGCGGACAAGGAACAACGGCTTCAGCTCTGGAACTACAGTGGAAAGTAGTTTCTGCTTTGAGTGAATGAACAACTGAGAGGAGGGAGAGCAGAGAAGATGGGTGCAACAAAGACACATCTGAAGGACTAAGGAGGCTGTAAGGCACAGACCGGGGTGAACTTGCCTGCACGAGAGACAGAGGACGAGATAGCTTTATAACTGAAGAGGCGTGTTCTTACTCACCCAAGGAAAGAGGGGGAGAGAGAGGGAAACCAGACAAGCAGTCAGAGGGGGAAGGGAAAAGAAAACATTATAGAGCAAAGAGGCAAAAGATTAACACAGTTGAGAAGTGAGAGCTGAGGAGAGGAGAGAGGAGCAGAAAGAGGGGGACAGACAGAGGGAGAGCGAACACAGGAAGTTCACAGGAGGGGGAGGTATGAGGGGACTCCTCTTCAAGTCATTCTTCTCACTCACTCTCCTCTTTTTGGGGACCCTGCTGACCACTCTCTTCTGGTATGTGTTCAACAGGTATGTTCACTCTGTCTCACTCACACCGTAACACACAGAAACACTTTCATTTTACCCACACTTCATCAATTGCCATACATTCACAAAAAATAAAGGTCAAAGTGTGTGCATGTGTGTGTGTGTGTGTGTGTGCATGACAAGATCAGAAAACTGAGATTACACCTCATGATGAGCTGAGACTTACAGGTCTGCACTTTATTATACAAATTACTGTAGATTATTATGTAGATGTGTGTTTATGTGTATTTGGGAATTGTAACTTACAAGCGACAAAGGCTCAAACTGTGTTTGTAACAAATTGTAGCTGTAATCACATGGAGATGTAAAAAATCAGCATTTGTGTGTTTCCCAATTTATTGTAACTGACAATATCACCATCAGCTTCATGGTAAACATTTATTTATTTTATTCATCCATATTAACCTGTTTGAGACGAGGAATACCAACGAGAGCAGCAGTAAACAGTGGTTGCACACAAAAAATGCAAAACAACCAAGTGCAAAGTGTAGAGAGGATAAAACTAATTCTAGATAAGAAATCTGTGAAACAATATAAAGGCGATGAGTAAATTAAAGGGATGAATCTCACCACAATCCCACTCGAAATCATCAGGTTCATCCAGTTTTTACAGGAACAAATTGTATTCTACACTAACTGAACAAACCAGGCTGTGGAGAGAAATGCTGAAACCCTCTCAGCTGTTCGTGTGTATTTTTTTTTGGACATATTGTGTGTGAGTCTGCTTGGCCTCACTACATCTACCTCAACCCCTGTAGGTGCTTAGATGCTGTTATCGTAAGGGCACATGTTGAGGAAACGTAACGTATTCGCAAATCAGCAAGTCTGCGACAACATCTTTTTTATAATCTCACCCGTTCACTTCCTGTCGTCACCATCAAAAAACAGGAAGATAAAAAATGCACGCGCTACAGACCACACACACGTATTACACACTGCCACTGGGTTTCTCTCTTTTTTTTCCAACTGCGCTCTCATCACATAGCTTTTATTTGCCTGTCATTTTGTCACCTGACATTTGCCTATGAGATGAGACTCTGATGGTGAGGAGAACGAGTTTTACAGGTATTCATCCTCCACTGTCAAGAGAGTAAAAGCCATGAAGCCTGGAGAAATGGGACCCTGGGCCCAAAGCCAATTACATTATCTGCTTTATCTCTGGCTTCAGCATTTTACTCATCCAATCAGCTCTGGTTTGTCTCTGGTTCTCTCCACAGTAATGTGGAGGCCCAAAGCCTTCCCCACCACACTCAGAGGAAAAGTGGCCCTGGACCCTCTGAACTTTGTAAAGACTGCAGGTGAGAACAGACGCCATCGCTGCTTCTCCTCAAATGACCTCCCTCTTTATCTCTTCATTACACGTTACCGTGAAGGGATGACGTACCTGACTGTGTGTCTGGTTGTGTGTGTCACAGTGAGGTTATTAAGAAAGCAGTGGACCGTTACTCGCAAACGTGGAAGAAGCAGGAGGACAACGTAAAGCAATTCAGGTACAGAAAAAACAACACGTAGATCTTCTGAAATCTGTGAAGCGTTCAGACTTGTTTCCTTCTTTTATGAATAGAAAGAAGAAGAACTAAAAGACACAGAAGGAGAAGTAGAAATATACACAGAAAGCAAGCTCAGGCTCAAATGAGCAACAAAGATTTCACTGTGTACCATCGTTATAGTAGACAATCAGTCACTAAGTGAGGATCTACTATATATATATTAACGAGAAGCCTAAGGGATAAGGGAGCTGTGTTATCACACCTATGTCATGTTGTTGTTGTGCAGATCTGAGTTGAGCAGTCGGTGCCATGGCCCCACTAAGGCCATCATGACCCAGGCCAACTCTCCTCTGGGATCAAAAATTGTCTATGACGGTGAGAGGAGAAAACCCCTTGTGGTGACCCCAGAGATTTTCAGCACTTTTGCAAAGGTATGTTCCTGAAATCTTACTGCAACACCTGATACTTGTTTTCATGCTCAGATGCCAGTTTGGTGACTCTCTGTCACACGCTTGACTTTCGGCACAGTGATGGTTTCACTGTTCCACATAAGTCATGTGCTCTCTCACATGTGGGCGACTACACAGCACGCTTTATTTTTGGTAAGGGGCTCACAGGCTTAGATCAGGAACGTCTGGAGTCACATGACACCTCATGCAACTTACAGTAAGAAAGGCAGCAACTCCAAAGAGAGATATTTTGGCCTAACACAGTTATCGTGAACAATTTTGATGCATGAAGCTGAACACAGGGGGCACCCAGAGTTTAACTGGGGACCTGTTGATCTGCAGTCCAAATGCTCTGCCACTGAGCTGTACCCCCGATGATACTGCCACTCTTGAGTTTTATAATAATCTTTCTCTTATATACTGTTTGCTTACTTAATGAACAATATTTTTTCTTAACTAGTCTTCTCCTTATAAAAAAAACCAAACTGCCTTTTTTTCTGCAGGGAGAAAGTCACACGCTGTAACAAATGTGTGTTTCTTGTTTTAAGTCTTTTGTTTATGGGTGAAACATGAGAAGATGTTTGAGTTTCACAGAGGGAACCAGACTCACAGATATAGGTGCACTGAGCAATCACGAAACTCACAGTATCTCACAAAATTGGATCACAACGAAACTAGGTAGTAAGGTTGACAACAAAGAGACATGAAGGCAAACAGCACAGACAACACGCTCCTTGTCTTCTCATGTACGGCAAATACCAGCAAATCTATTAAATATTAGATGAGAGTAGTTTCCCTTACATAACTGTCAGGCAGGGGTCTCAAACCCAGTACACTTTCCTATCCTGCTGTGAAATGAATTCCTTCCACCTGGCACACAACAGGTCTGTGACTCCATGAGGCCTGGGCTTTGAGAAAACACAAAAGGACTAGGGGACTCCTGATCTGCAGTCAAATGTTCTGCCACTGAGCTATTCCCCCTCCATTGAATGCTATGGGCACACGTGTATTAGGCCTTTTTCTCCAAATACAGAACATTTCTATTTGTCTCTGGATAGCAGACTGGAATTTGCATTCAGAGGGAAAATATAATCTTCATTGGGCACCCACACAAAGAGGCAAGTAAAGCTGAACTGGGGCGCATTTGATCTGCAGTCTAATGCTCTTCCAATGAGCTATTCCACCTCACAGAGGGCCTTTGTGCACTTTGGCAAATTTGGCAAATGAAGGACTTTTCGATTTGTCTTTGAATGGCGCAATGGTTGTGGCTTCTCAAAATCAAATATAATGTCACACTTGGCCCTAGACTGACCTCTCTTTCACTCTCTCATACTAATGAGCTCACAAAATGTTTTCCCGATTGCCTCAACATGCCTTATTTAGTTCATCAGGTGTGGGAATAGCATGCGGAGATGGAAAACCAGCAGTGCCATGCTGGAGGAATTCCAAGTTTGGGTGAAATGATACCTTTTAAAAATGTGAGGCAGTCAGTTCAAGTTTTAGACCTCTGACAGAAGACGTGTGCGTTTTTGGCAATGTCCTAAAGGCCTAAGGGGGCATCTGGATTGGAACCGGAAACCTCTTCATCCACAGTAAGATACAGATTTTGAACCCTAGTTTGAGAAAATGGAAAAGGGAACCCAGAACTAAACTGGGGACCTACTCTAATGTTTCTTAATTATGAGAAAATAGCATTGAGCAATGTCCTCTACAGCGTACAGGGAGAAGTTTTTTGGTCCTGAATGGCTGTGGTGAATAGTTGGGCTAAATAAGAGCAATTCCCAGACCTCACAGACACAGAAAGACAGCTGCACAACTATCTACTCACTTCACAGAGCTTCTCATTTTCTTGATTTGTGGGCAAGGACTGACTCCAACTAACATGTCCATCTAATGTCCAACTAACCGCCAAAGCTCTGCCATGATAGAACATTTGGCTGGGTTGTGTATGTGAGTTTCAAAGAATGGGAACGATCTGTTCACCTAAAAAAAAAGGCAAAAGAAATTTTTAGTTTAGACGTGTGGAAAATTAATTTAAATTTACAATGGAAATCAACACATTGTAGCTGTTTTTTAATCTCTAAACTAAACAAAAACACAAACAACGTTCATTCTTCACCAGGGCTTTTCATACACAACACACGCGATAAATATGATTTAAGAGATGTAAAAAATATTCACAGGATTTATAGGCTTCTTCTCAGTCAGTGATTATGATAATAACACAGTGTGTGTGTGTGTGTGTGTGTGTGTGTGTGTGTTGGTGCTGATAACAGCAACCTTTCCTAAATAAAACATGGGAGACGTGTTCTGTCGTTGGGAACGGAGGGATCCTGGTCAACAGCAGCTGTGGAGAGATGATCGATTCAGCCCAGTTTGTTATCAGGTCAGAGATCATAAAAATCTATATACTGTGCTGTGGTAATTTATGTTTGAATATAGATATTATACCTTATATATATATGGTTTCCTTATCAACTTTCCTTTGTTTTCAGGTGCAACCTGCCTCCTTTGGAAAATGACTACAAGAAACACGTGGGAAGCAAAACTGACCTGGTGACAGCAAACCCAAGCATCTTTATCCAGAGGTGAGTATGAATCTCATGGCATTGTCACATAATGCTGATTCATTCACTATCATAACCACACTAGTGTGTATGTTTCTTTGTTCCCAGTGTCATTCCGACTTGTTGCTCTTTCAGGTACGGGGCTCTGATGGGTCGCCGCCGTCCCTTTGCAGATAGCCTCCATAGCTATGGCAACTCGCTGCTGCTTCTTCCTGCCTTCTCATATAGCCTCAACACCGCTGTGTCCCTACGGGCCCTTTACACCATCGAGGACTTTGAAGGGACCACCAGGCCTGTCCTCTTCAATCCTGAGTACTTGCAGAATTTGGCAAGTTTCTGGCGCTATAAGGGCCTGCGATCGGCACGCCTCAGCACCGGCATCATGATGGCCAGCTTGGCACTGGAGCTCTGCTCTAATGTACACCTGTATGGTTTCTGGCCCTTTGCCAAGCACCCATTTGAAAACAAGCCTCTCACCAACCACTACTACGATGACAGAAAGCCTCAAAAGAAATTGCACGCCATGCCCGCTGAGTTTGACCACTTATTGCAGATGCACAGTCGGGGCATACTCAAGCTTCAGCTGGGAGATTGTCCACCAGCTAAAAAGTAGGACGAGCTCCAACATGCAGCTGACACGGCAGGAGCACGACGCCTCAAATAGAAGTCTTACACGTCCATCATAGATGGCTTTTATTTTGATAGATCAAGTGAAACCAAACAAGATGGGTGCTTCAATTTACAGTTTGGGCTGAGCTGGCATCAGCAGCCAAGACATTTGCACTGAAATGAAACAGCAACAATCGTAGCATTATGCTCAGTGCCTAATCATATCTGAAACTGTATTTAAATGGCACAGACGTTCCAGCTGGTATCTGGAATTATTTTGGATCAAAACGATGTGATGCTCTCCGTTGTAGTGCCTTATATTATCAATACATATGTCAGTAAAATGGGATTTTTTTCAGCAAACTGAATGTATTTAGATAATCAAATACCTCCTGGACTGGGAAACAATCCCTGCTGATGCACTTTACCAGCTTAGACTCGCACCAGCACACCGGAAGTGTCTGTATGTCACATGTTTCAGCTGGTGTTTTCACTCTCACATGCGTTACATAACCCTGGTGCTGGGTGATGCCCTCTCTTTCTTACATCGCTTCACCACAAGTGAACACAATGTTTCTGTGGGCCTCAGCGTGTCTGCAGGGGTTTTGACCCACTTCACTCCACACAACGGGAAGTCCACAGAGGGTCCAGATGGAGGCTCATAGCCAAACGATTAAACGGACGCCACAAAAAAAACCGTAATGACTCTCTCACATATAGGAGGTTCTTTTTCACAAAGGTTGCTATGGTGAATAGGTCACCCAGAGACACATCTCCTGCATTAGAATAGGCCACCCTCTGCTTCACCACAGGGACCAGACTGGAAATGGTACTCCCACAAAGTGTCTACATAGACATACAGGTAATTTTTTTCCAGAACCATATTCAGACAAATGACTCTTGATATCTCCCCTGTTGTCCTAGATGCAGCGTTTTGTAGAGCTGATGTGATTTGACCGGGACTCATACAAAATGCAAAATATCATGATTGTGATTTGTGCACCTTTTATTGGCATCTCTAGCTTTTCAGTTATGTTTCCATGGTGACAGAGTTGGGTAGGTGGTTGTCTTTTTCCTTTGACTCCCGTGCTTTGAATGTCTTGGGG
>OMNV01020592.1:60603-79863 GCA_900303265.1 Brotula barbata | reverse complement strand
ACATGCTGACCAAACTTGGGAATCTTTTAGTGAGCCAATGTTAAAATCATGTGAATGTTCTTTAATTTGACTGATGTGAACCACACATGGACAGAGGGATGACTTTAAAAATATTTATCTGAAAATTGCTTCTATCTTTTCATTTGCATGAGAGGAATTGTGGGCTGACACTTGGCATTGGAATGCACAGTTTACATAATATGTACATCATTTTTTCTTTCATTTGTCATTTTCTCCTTCTCCTTGTTTCTCTTCTTTGTCATCACCAAGTAAGCTTACACATATTTTGTTTTCTCCTCACATGCAAGAGTGCAGCATCTTGCCAGTATACTTACTTTTACTGAATTACTGAATTTATGGACACCATTTGGGCTCCATGTTCCATTCAGCTGTGGTGTCAGTATCTTACACATTCCTGCAGCTCCTCCAGGAGGGCCTCCTACAGATACCAGGTGGACTAGACATACAAACATCTGGATGATGTTTTTCCGGGATAGGCTCAGAAAGTGTATCAACTCTTCTTTCCTTGCCACAAAATCATAATTTTAGCACATAAATACCGTCTCATCTCATCTGTCTTCTTATAAGAAATGCCCTCTGATCAGTCTCTGTCTGTCTCTCTCTCTCCTTCTCTATCTCTTCCTCTCTGTCTGTTCTGAGTGTACTTGGCTGTGAGCAGGGGCAAAATGAAAAAAAGGTCTCAGTCTGACACGGAACAAAAGGCAAACATTTGTCGTAAGACAAAACAGGCAAAAACTTCATTCAAGATTTCTGCTTTATTTAGTAAGAAAATAGGCTTTTTAACATGCAAATCTGATTTATTCATCAAACCTCAAAAAATGAATATAGCACTCCAAGAAATGTACATTTTACAAAAGGCATAGAAAAACACACAGTAACACAAATGCATGTGAAAACCAGAGTTTGTAATACCACGGCTTTTATTGTCACATCCCACACGGGTGATCATGAGACACATGTAGGACAAATAACAGCATCGACACAGAAATTGTTTACACAGACAGGCAGACGCTGAGGGAGGACATCATAATATCCCTGATGAATGGACTGAAAAAACACGAGCCTGGCTTCATTCTCTGGCTGGATCAATTTAGAGTATAAAAATCATGAAAATGTAAGTTTCAGCATTCCTCCTCTTACACTCTTACATGATAAACTCAATGGACCTGTTTTCTCACAGCTATAACTGAATTTACCTCAATCATTCTCCAAGTGCCAAGATGGCAGATAAATGGTTGACTTTCTACTGAAAAGTGGCTGAGCACTTTGAGGTATGTGTGAGTGTGTCCAAGCAAGAACAAAAGACCTCGTACTGGCTCTCTCTTTCTCAACACACTCTCTCTGAGTGTGGGAGACACATATTACTGTGCCACAGGGACAATTTATTGAGCTGGATGACAGCCCAAACTCCCAACTTTCCTTGGGATCCTCTGGATCACACAACCTAAAAGCTTGTCTCAGAAATAACGATGGTCCACAAAGAAAAAGCAAGAGTTCTGGAAACACTCATGATCTTGTTTGAACTAAATATTTTTTCTCGTCCAAAGAGAAACACTGCTGTATGTGCGCTTGATGATGAAGATGATTGGCCTTGTTATTTGTCATCTAAAAAGTTGCAAAGTGTGAACAATTTGGGATTGTGCAAATTTCAGTTCCTCCAAGATTTCGTTGTGTCTTTTGTGATGATCGGACATTGGACTTGAACATTAATGCAGGGATTTTGCAAAATTGAAAACCGTTGCAGATATGGCAGAATTTGGGTTTACTTATGTTCATTTGTACATTTAATATGGAGAATTCACTGGAATTTTGCAAAATAGCAAACCCTTGCACATTTTTTTTTGCAGACTTTGCTTGATGCTGCATTAATTTTTGAGATTTTCATGGAGGGACTGAAATCTGGACATTATTGTTAAATCAGCAAATAACAAACAGGAATTCGGAAGTCGGAATAATCAAAAGAAAACGTGCCGAAAAAGCCCTCAGATTGCAGAAGGTTAAATGCTGCATGACTCTGATCTAAACCAAGTTGAGAGCATAAGCTGCCAGAATTTTGGATTTGCTCCCATCATGTTATTGTATAATAAGTAGTCATAGCTGCTCATGTGGAAAGATACTGTGGTCCAAAGCCTGAATCGGATCAAATCATTGACAATGTCGATTGAATTGATGACTGAATTGATAATCAGTGATCCCATAAGCCCCCACACAAAGTTCAACAGATCACAGAAAAGGAACAACACTGACATCTTATGAAAATATACTATGTTGCATTTCACATTTTCTCACAATTGGAAGGCATTTAAAAACACAATAACCATAAATATCCATACAAGCAAATATTTTTTTTTACTGAAATTTTGTTTTGTTTTCTTTATATACAAAAACATTGTTGAAAAAAATGTGTGTGTGTTTTCATATAAAGCATTATCTCAAACATATAAATGGAATAGTGGAAGGCTGCTATTTTGATTCCCACTGTACTGCACGGTAATACAAAAACAGGTGACGTTTACAAACAAGATTGCTCTCACGTTTTTCCACAGCTGGAACAGCATGGCCACAGTATTCCAAAGCTACAAACAGCCTGGCTTCATAGCAGCCTCGTGCAAAACCTTGGCACTGACACTTGCATCACACAACAGTGCTTGGTCTCAGTGTATTTAGTAATGGCTTTAAACCTTTTCCATGATAACGTTTGATTTTAATATTACAGCCTTGTGCACGTAACACTACACATCACCTCTAGGAAGACTTAACCGAGACGAGGCCTGTCATAAGAAAAGGAACACTAGAGCTGGTTAAGGTGTTGCTGAATGCAGGAAGCTGTTTGGCAACTGGTTTCGACTGCCCAACAAAGGGAACCCTGCAGAAGAAACCACCAGGGGGCAGTCAACAACAAGGCAGATGGAACACCGGTGGAGTTCAGTGACGCTTTGAAAATTCAGGCGATCTTCAAGCGTTTTGTTTCTTCATAAGAGCCTTTAGAGAACATTTCGATAATAAATATGTAGGTTGCTGCACTCATGTGTTCCTGAGCAGCAGCGGCTGTCATAAACAAAACGCACGCACACACACCCACACACACACACACACACACACACACTTAACATGTACAAATCACAGCATCATAAGACTATTATTGACCTTTAACACAGAACATGAAGTTTAACAGAACACAGCCTTCAGGAATGTGACAAAGATTGTTGTCGGATATTTAAGTCAAGACTTTAGGTTCTGTTTTTGACTCATATGATTTCAATTTTCCCCATTTACATTGTTATGATGTTCCATTATGCTGTCACATTTTATTTCACCAGGGTACAGTGATAACATAGCGCTGCAGTGGCTACGTATTATGTTGCACTTGCTGACGATTTTATTGTATTTTGGTGACCTTATAAGAATTATAATGCAGAATCCCAGCAGGAAAATTAGCCAAAACTGGGGTCAAGCTCCTATTTGTTATTTTCCTTGGCTCAACATCCCTAAGAATCAATGTAGAGGAAGACAACAGTCATCAATATATATATATATATATATATATGACAGAATGTAGCCCAATATAATTTTTGTTGGTGTAATGTTTTAAGCTTGGCAAAACAACCTGTCAGCTGCATCAATGCAAGATTTCTTTACACATCTTAATACCCAAACATTTTCTCCAGCTTGTGGGATTGTTGAAGGCACTGTGGTGTTTGAATATTTAAGAAAGGCTGCAACAGCTTTCCACTCCATCCCACTGCCAATATATACACAGTTGTAATAAGTCTCCTTACGTCTGCTGTAAAGAGGATTAAATCCATACTGAAGGTTTGCCCTCCCCCGACTTGCTGCTGCTGCTGTTGCTGCTGCTGCATCCTTTCCCGTGCTTGACTCGATGCTTGCGCTCTTTGTGCGTCTGCGGCTGTGGTTGCGGTTGCGGCTGGGCCTGGACGATGTTACTTTGAGGCTTGTCGTCCTGGTTGTCCCCGAGCTGCTCCTCGGCCTGGTGTTGCTGACTGTAGGCCTGGATGGCCGCTTCCAGCTGCTCGTGAGCCTGCTGGATCATGTCTTTGTTCAGAGCGACGCGCGCCTCCCCTCCGGTGGGAAAATTGTCCTCGTTGCTTCCAAACTGCTGCTGCTCCTCTTGGGCAATGTTTGCCCGGTTTTGCTTGCACGCCATCTTAGCATTGCTAAGGTCCGTGTAGGGTATCTGCTCTGGTTTCACCACGATGTTGTAGCCCGGTGGAGCCGACGGGGTGTTCCACGAGAACGGGTAGCCCACATAATCGGCGGCCTCATCTCCACCCACCCCTCCCTCAGAACCCGCTTCGGGCCCCGGTACCCCGACTGGGCCCTCCACACCTCCGTTAGCGCCGAGTAAAGTCAACTGGTACTCGTCCTCCTGAGGCGGGCAGCGCCGCCGACGCAGAATATCACAAATGGAACCAATTCCCAAGTGGAGCATCTCCCAAACATTGAGCGTGAGGCAAAGGACAGTGACGCCGTACATGATGCGCAGGAAGATGGTCTTTTCTGTAGGCCGCGACACGAAGCAGTCAACGCTGTGGGGACAAGGTTTCCCTGAGCACACGAACACAGGCATCACACGAAACCCATACAGCAAATACTGACCCGCAAGGAAGCCCGCTTCCAGGACTGTACGGGTCACGAGCTGCAGAACGTAGACGCGCATGAGACCCTCATCTCGGATACGCTTACGCCCGTCGTGGCGGACTTTAGGTCTGGGAGTGGGCTGCAGGGGATCTCTTGGTCTTTTTGGAGGCTCAATCTCTGGCACCTCATAGATCATGGGATCATCCTCCTGGTCTTCCTCAGTCTCTTCGATGCCCCGATGTTGCCGGGCTCCGAAGCAGATTTTCCTCGGCTTCCTGTGTGTGTAGCCACTTCCTCCTCCTCCTGTCCTGACTGCAGTGGTGCCTCCTCCGCCTTTGACCTCTTCTACCCGAGCGATCTTGTTGATGGCGTAGCCCATATACATGAGAGAAGGCATGGCCACCAAGATGATTTGGAAGACCCAGAAACGCACGTGAGACAGAGGGGCGAAGGCATCGTAGCAGACATTCTCACAGCCCGGCTGGCCCGAATTACAGACAAACTTGCTTTGTTCATCGTAGTAGATGGACTCTCCTCCGACGGCAGTGAGAACAATGCGGAAGACGATGAGCACGGTGAGCCACAGCTTCCCCACGAAGGTGGAGTGGTTGTGGATCTCCTCCAGCAGCCGCGTGAGGAAGCTCCAGCTCATGGTGTCGCTGGACAGTGGGGCAGACAGTGTCCCTCTCTCACCTGCTCACAGACTCTACAGAGACAAGGACAGAGGGAGAGAAAGGAAAAGAACATTAGTAAGTACCAGATTTCTTATTTAAAAATGACTGAACAAGTAAGCAGGTAAAAGTAATCAGAAGCTAAAAGTCGTTTAGGTCCTGATGGGGCTGGGACAACATGGACACATTCACACACAACACAGGAAGGACAAAGGAGAAGGAGCACTGGCTTTGAGTTGGTTTAGTTGGCAAAATGTCCTTTGACGTTGGTATTGCAAAAACACCCATAAATGAATGAACACCTTAAATAGAAGTATACCACCCAGCCTAGATAATGATTTTAGTTTTACTTAGGTATCAAAAGTATTTTCTGGATAATAACTGTACTTTAGTGTTGAAAGTAAAAGGAGAAATTCTTGCCAGTATAGTGGCATTGATGCCTTTCAGAAGACCTCAAAAGAACAAAATTATGATCTCAGCCAACACTCCGCGTGTCTTACAAGCTAAATATAGCGATCGTATCTTACGTCACCTCAATGAAGCTTTTCAAACTTCATTCAAAGATGAGCTTGAACTTTGGAGGACACATTGACTGACATATATATACTGACATATATATAGTATATATATACTGACTTATATAATTCCATCATATAGACCAGGACCTCAAACTGTTTCAAACCACCAAAACTTAACTAACAGGACACTCTCAGTAACAATCAAACTTTTTTTTTAAGTCTTATGTCTATCTCCCAGTATGCATATTGAAAACATCACATGTTGTAGAGTTCAGTGTGTAACAAGTTACCAATCTGCCTTGACAAAATACTCTCCTAAAACATACTGTACTGTGGTACTGTAGTACTGCAGTAAAATCCATGACTGACAAAAAGGATGTACAGGAGGTATAAATTCTTTTACTTACGAAAGTTCAATTCTAAAAATGTGAAAAACAGGTGGCATGATAATTCCATCTTCATTTCATTTGATCTGTTGCTTCATACACAGAGAGTTAAGAGCTCAGTGCCTCTCTGAGCTGGCTGTCGTTTTTATTGCCTGCTGTATTTTTGGGCATTTTACAGAATTAAAACATCAGACAGGATAGATATCAGTTCTCCATGAAGCAGCACAGAGAAGGAGGCAAAATAATCCAAATGGAGAATGTGCTATCACCAACACACACACACACACACACACACACACACACACACACTATTGAACAGCACTCACTATCACTTTCTGAAGAAATAAATCGGCTTAGTGAGACTTGTTCTGTGTGAGGTGCAGTTTTTAGGACTGTATTAACTCGACTGGCTTATTCTGCTCGCAGGGTAGATGGCATTGTGCTGTGTGTGAGCAGGATTTGGAAGGGGGGGCCGTGTTGCCTATGTAGGTTAGGTCTGGGCTCCAGGCGGTCTCTCTAAACCAGCAGAACCAGCAGGTGGCTGGGAACAAACCAGTGGAGCAGGGAGTCAAACAGCAGAGCCACATTAACTCAGGCAGCGGAGCAGAACCCAAGCACTGCTGTCCCTCCATGTGTCACAGGGGCTGAAAGTGACACCTCCACTGAACATCTCTCCTCATGAGGCAGCAGTTGTGCACAGATTACTGTCAGTGGGACAGAGGGGAAAAACCAACCCTGAACCTAAGCTTAAGATCTGGTTTTTAGGGCTTTCAGGGACAACTTTGTTACCGAGTGAGTTAAGGGCTTAGTTGCAGCGGCGGAAGGCTGGGAGGAGGGAAAATTTATCTGGAGGAGAGGAGCAGGAGCCCAAGGCCTCCAGCCTCCTGCTCTGTGTCTGCTGTAGAAGAAGCGGGGCGGGAGTGTTTGGAAACAGCCTCACAATGAAACATGGGCTGAGTATTGATCATTGTGACCATATAAGGACACGGCTGGGACAGAGGAGGTTGAAGTCAGGAATCCTGCGTGTCTGACTGTACATACACACTGCTGTAGGTATCAAATGCACGTGAATAGCGGAGTTGGGGATTTGGACATTCATATTCAATGAGAATTGTCTGTTGATGAGGAACAAAAGTGGTTATCATGGGGATATTGTCCAGACAGGGACACTGACCTCAATGACATCATCAGGGTTTTCAGCTTTAGACGTAACAGACTGGGTGTATATAACCTATGGTAGGCCTGCTGACCTAAAGAGGACACATCACCCATAGACACGGGAAAAACACGCAAACTCCACAAATAAAGGACCCGAGCCAGCACAAGGTTCAAAAACAAAACCGCGAGGCAACAAGCGCCAACCGCTGCTCAAAGTTTGCTGCTGACAAGTTTGAAAACTCAATCTTGGGGGAAGGACAAGTTGTTAAAATAGTTCAAGGACTGTCTTTAATGGCTTGTTAGAGCTTTGTTTTTTAAAATTATTTTTAACACAAACACAACACAAAACAAATCCCCCGAAGCCCGTTTAAAGGTCACAAATGAATGTCTCTGCACAGCGCCATCTAAAGCCTCAAAGTCTTCACACACACACTCATGTGACACAAAGAAGCTGGGCTGACATTTTGATGATTTCCGTAAGGACTGATCCGGTGAATCTGACTTTCACGGTGTACGCTTTTACACTGCCTTTCCTTACAATTTATCTTTTTGTGTTTCTAAAAATGATGTTCCTGATAATGTTCATAAGGTGAGCACTATTTTATCTGCTAAGTATTTTCTATACCACAGTGCCAAGGCATGTCACCAGGTTCTTAAAGGAGATGATGTCATACTTTACAAAGTTTTTAATGTAATTAAAGTTGACCTAAGTGCAATATTATTAGATAGCGTTTTTATTGCCATTGGTGTATCATCATTTATTACCTCCAAAAAGGAGTTATTATTATCATGAAGAATAAGAAGAATATCACAGAAGTTATGAACCTATTTTGATCAAATTTAGTGGTCTGGTTAGAGGTGATCAAGGGAAGGATCAAATTAAACCCATTTGGTACCAGTCATCGCATTGGGCACTTTTACTTTTGCCTACATTTTCTACCATTTTGCGTTTCTTTTTCTTTTTTTTATCTCAAACCCAAACTTTGCCAATTGTCATATTTCACATGTTACATCTGGATCCAAGTTGGAGAAAAATAGTACCTTTGTCAGTGGCTCATCCTTCACATCTGAACCCTTAGGCTAATCGCTCCTGCCATTGCCCTTGACCAAGGCACAAGGCAGGACCTGGAGTTGGTCCCTGGGCGCTTGTGTGTGTGTGTGTTTGCTTTTGCATGTGAGTGCTGCCAACTGCTCCTCCTAGTTTGGATGAGTTCAATGCAGACAAATTATTTCCCTCTGGGGATCAATAAAGCACGGTTCTTTTATATATGTTCATTCTCAACTCTTGTAAACGTCCTACCGCCATATGACGCCACACAGACTGGAATCATTGAAGTTCTTGTGAGAGTGCAAACTGTGTGCCCCGTGCAGCACATGTCCACAGTGAAGTGACAGGTCGCCACGAGCACACACGAGTCACACCAGTGTCCTTTCATGTTCAAGCGTTCTGATTTCTGCCTCTATTACATCATTACACTTCTTTACGTAACTCCTACTGTGTCCTTTAGCTAATAATACGCAGACTCGCTCGCTGATAAACATGCACAAACAGTCACCGCAAAGGTCAAACTGCTTTGATTTAAGATAAAGGATAAACGATTTGTAACACAAAACCGAATTTCTACTTTATCTTCACTTCCGTGTGATGTATCAGTGTGCTCGAGTCAAAGCCGTCAATAAGCTGCGAGGGAGACAGAGGCACTCCTAGTGAATAACTTCGTTAGGTGAATGTCCTTTGTAACTCAACAATCAGCTAATTGTCAGTATCAGTGCAAACACGACTTTAGATCTGGATTCTATAAAATAAAAAAATAAAAAAATCAATAGAAAATATAAATAATATACAAGATAAAATTCCATAGCGGTGCAAGACAACGGTCAATTTCTAACTAAGACATCAATTTTAATAATAGTAATTCGGGTGTGTATCCTATGATAGACAACCAACAGGTTCATTTGAGCCCAGATCTAGATATTATTGATCCATATTTGGTGAATTAAAATATGAAACACGGATGAGATTTTGCAATATTGACAAGTGTAAGATATAGAAGTGCAATAGATAGAGAAGAAGATGCTGTCTGATTCTGTTGTAAATAATAAATGTTATTTGCACATTTATTAGTCATGATGGAAAACCAAATCAGAGGACTGCTGGGATTTGGCAGAGGTGTGTGTTCTCTGAGCACCACCAGTTTTAATTTTCATACACTTGAGTTGACTCTCAAGTGACTCTTTGTTTCTTGTTCATCATTGTAGAGACACATTAAGTTGCTTGAGCTGAACTTGTGAATAAGCTACGTAGTGAAGAGTTTACACAATTAATTATTATTGACAGAATTAGTTCAGTTGCTTTACAGAATTAGATTCAAACTGTTTCATGCATGGGTAGAATGTGAGATTTGACAAAACATCAAATCACTAATGACAGAAAACAAATCCAATCAAATCATTCTTGGATTGCTGCACACCTATCAGGGCTGCACCATGAGCTGTCTGCTCCTGACCAGGCCAGACGCCTCGACCCCGGCACACGGCGGCAGCTGATTCTCGTGTTACCTCAGTCACATATAACCTGGCATTTTGCTTTCCCATCCAATTTATGTCTGTGTGAGCTAGTGGGGCAGTTAGGGGTAAGAAGCTGACTGTATGTATTAAGTTAGCAGGATGAGTCAGTCTCCTGAGTAGCACCACACAGACACAGGCTGCAGACTCTGTTTGCTAATCTGACATCAAGAATTAAACGAGTGGAAATCATATCACACACATAAAAGTGAATGGAAAACAAAGAGGGAATGGAAGGAAGCAGCCAGGTGATATATTCGGTAGGGGTCACGTTAAGGATCAGTGACTGTGGCCTCGAAAGGTCATAGGTCATCACTGTATATCACAAGTAATACTATATACATGTGTACTATATATATATATATACAGTATATATATATATATATAGTGTGTGTGTGAGAGAGAGAGAGAGCGAAATACAGGCAGAGTTTTCACGTCTGAACCTCATGTACAGATTTAGATACACAGATGGAATTAGCATATAGCACATGGACATACACACACAAACACACACACACACACCAAGAAAGGAACAGAAGCGCAACAGCTTCCAAAAACATGAGTGTAACGAACGCTTCAGCACGCTCCGAAGGCAACCCTCACCGCATGAACACTGATTACAAACGCATAACAGGCTGCAAAAACGGGATTTCAAAATAAAGTCTCAGGATCTTGTTTTAAGACGATTCAATCTGGTTTTTCTTATAAAGGAAAATAATCAACCATCTTTAGGAAGCTATGCAGGCTGTTTTTCACCTCAACAAGTTAAGGGTTTTAAGAGGAAGAAAACTTGGAAGAGGAAATTCACAGACAGATTCCCTCTCCTGGAACTGTGAACAATAGGAGCCTAATATAAATCAACTTGTTTTATGAATTTTCTATAAATACATGTCAGGATGTTGAAAAAAGACAGAATCTCTGCACCATAATTTAAGGTTTGGGTTATTTAAAGGACTTTGGATAAATATAATGGAACTTCTCACATTACTAAGCTATTAATAATATAATTTACTATGTAAAAAAGTCATGACCCAGAAAATCCAAAATATATATTTAGCATAGCCCAGCATGGTAACTCTTACTGTGTTAAGATATAGAATTTCCGATTGATTAAAAATTTTCTTTACTCTAGATTTGTTTTCTCTACAGATTTTCCTAGAATTGCTAATCATATATTTGGTATCTTTGGAAACATTCACCAGATCTTCAAATAAACCTCCACTATTCATGAAGATGTGTTAAAATATTGTTGACTTCGTAGTGGGCTTTTTTGTTAAACTTTTGTCACAAACTAATTTGCATATATGCACACCAAATGAGATTTGTATAACGAATGATGAATCTATGCATCCCTTCCCACATCTCCTTTTCCATGAGACACTACATGCCTTTATCCCCACCTCTTTCTGTTTCCGTCTCCCTCTCTCTCTCTCTCCCTCTTTCCCTCTCTCAAGGTTGAAGAGACACTAAGCCCCAAAGGGAATACCATAGTTTTAAACTGTTTTGTCTACGTGTTCCGACCCACCAATCCACTCACACCCACAACCACACTTACATACATTTCCATACTAACAGACACAGGCCGAAGGCAGTTTGGATAATGAAGTGCTGTAAATGGAAAAAGCTCTAATGAGAGTGCGTGAGTGTAATAGATTGATTAGCCTCTGGTTGAAATTTAACCAAATGCAACGCATTAACATGTATGTTTTCTATTTATAGACACGGTTATTTACCCCTCTTATTATACATAATAGTCCATATCTGATTGCAATGTGTGCTTGCTGATTGGTGTTCAAAGTTCATTGGTATTCACACGCAGAGTTCCATACACATGGATGTCTGTGCACCTTTGTGATTAACGGTCCCTTGTTCTGCTTCCTCATTATCCTGATCATCAGTTTAATATCTCTCAGTGATTTAAAAATATTTTATAGCTGATCTGGTAAAAGATACGCTCTGTGTTTTCTCCAGCCAAAACTCCAAAACTGGTTTGGCTCACAATCTTGCTGATTCGCTGTTGGCCTGTTCCCTTTAAAACACTCCTAATTTTGGCTTGATTATGATTAACACCTCACTTGTTAAAAGGATTAAGTCATCTTTTCTATGAATTTAATGGTGTCTGATGCAACATTCTCTGCAGTCTTTGCAATGCGTTAATGATACTTATTTCTTCATCCTTAATTTTAAAAAATAATAGAATAAAACAAATGTCTAACATACCAACATACCAAAGTCTGTGACACATTTTATCCAAGTTTTCTCATTTTTGCACACCACGATTATTGGTTCATGCCCCTTTCAAAAATCCAAATGGCTTCTCTTTGCAGCATCTTTTTGTTACTGTCCATGTGGTGGACTGGTATATCTCAGTTGGTAGGTTGGTAAAGTTGTAATATCAGTTTCATATAATAAAAACAAACATACAAACAAACACAAACAGACTGTTGGCAGTCTTTAACTACTGCTCTACATACATATTTTGTTTACGTTCTGTTGTATGTTGTAAAACTAAAAACTATAACATTCAGGTTTGAATTCGTGGCAGAGCACCCAGTTCAACTCCGGGTGCCCCCTTAGCTAAGACTCAATTCTTCCTTATACTAGCAAATGACAACAATCCAAGTGTTGTGGTGCTTCCTCGCTGTGGTATTTACTGTACTTTCCATGCACAGCTCAGTCACAGAGAAACATCATCATTCTGCAGAGCCAGTAATTAGATGCATTAACCCAGAGCTGAACTAATTCATATTGCATAATAGATATCTAATGTACAATAAATGCAAATTTATAAAGAGCCAAATGTATAAACTGAACATTTTTTGAGACCAATTAGGGACACTCTGGTGTATTCTTTTGAGCACACATGAAGGCATCGGAGCTCAGTGAGATGAATGACTACAGTCTGACTTTTAAAGCGCGTGTTGTTCCCAGGCCTGTCCATATTTTAGGGTCAGTTCCATCCTGCTCTTCCCTTCTGTGCTGCTTGACTGATGTTCTCCTAAAGATCAGCCTAAGCTGTTTGCTTCATAGCAGGTCAGACGTCTGTCCACAAACCCCACCCCCCTAAATCATCTGATTTGGGTTAAACCATGCTTGGTGTTTTCATTGCCAAGAGACATCATATGAAACGTAAACATGAAAAGATCATTTGAGGGAATTGGTGCTGGGACTCGGGAGCTTTTCTGCATTTTACACCGAGGAACCAATTTCTGAGCTCCAATGTTTGAAGACATGGGAGCACATAAATTAAATGGTACATGTTCATGGCCAAAAACAAATATGCACATGTCAGAGCTCCTGTAAACACTGAGCAGCCACTGCCAAAACACAGCAAACATTTGTGATTTTTGCTGTGTGCACAGATGGAGCAGCAGCTAATGTTGAAACACAACGCAGAGCTGTCCCAGTGAGGAACTACGCAGACCCTAGTCCAAATGATTTCAGGTAACTTCTAATCTATGTAAGAAATATAGGTCAGAGAGAATTGAGAGAGTAAGAAAATCCCCTCAATTTGGTTTGGGAGGGATGGAATGATTAAGAAAATACGGGGGGGAGCAGCATAAGCTCCTTTGGTGGACGCTCAGAGGTATGCAAATCACCAACAGCCAGCATAACTAAAAACAAAGTTTTAAATAATTTTTCAAAGCTAAAACTTTATTTTGAAAGCGTCTCTGAGATGCACAGAAGAGCAGTACATTCCCTCATTAACTATAATAAGACGAGGTTACTCACGAAAAGTTATCAGAGTCATTGCTCACATTCATTTCAGGGAATAATCTCTGCCAGATTCTAGGGTGGAGGCGTACACACACACACACACACACACACAAACTAAAAGACTGGAGTGCAGAATGATCAATGCACAAATAAAACATAAATAAAGCATAAATTCCAAAGCGCTGAGGCGACAGTGCACCCTGATTTGGGCCCCGGACTCATAAAATGTCTAGCGGAAGCCATCAAAAATTACACAATCTCACTATTTGTAGTGAGGGATTAAAAAAAAAGACAATCCAGTGTGCTAACTGTTCAATATGTGGTTGACCTCATCCTGAGAAACGATCTTGAAATGAGGAAGTCTTTGGTGAGATGGTGAATGAGATATTGCTCATAGTGGAGAACGAAAGGGAGTTCTGCTTTTGTCATATCAAATTAATGATTACGGGAAACAAGCAGACATGCTAACACACAGACAAACTGACGTGACACAGCCAGCAAAGTGTAATGTTAAAGCAGATACTCACAGGACTTCAGCCACAGATGCCAGATAGTGTGTCCTTTGTCTCAGCCTGAGCCCCTGCATCTTTGCCTCTGTTGCCATCCTTAACCTTGCCTAACATCAAAAAGCCTTGACCTACAACCAACAACAGCATCTCCACAAACAAAATCCCGAACGAGACCTCGCGTCTCCGTAGCCGTTCATGTTGTCATGAAAAGCCTCAGTGTGCGTGCTTAACCAAGTGTGAGCTCTTCCTGAAAGAGAGAGAAATGAGTGAGGGCGAGCATCTTGCTTGCCTCTTTCTTTCTCTCTCTCTCTCTTTCTCTCTCGCTCTCACTCTCTGTTTGTGTGTATGCGTGTGTGAGTGTGTGTGTGTGTGTGGTACTCACAATGGTCCTCACCCCTCATCCCATACAAATTGGGTCGAAGTTGGGGGTAGGGGTGGGCGTGTTTGTGTGTGTGTGTGTAGAGATTGAGGTGGTGGAGTTTAATACACTCTGGAGGGCCAAATGGGGAGATGTCTGGAGTGATATGGGATGATAGCATGGCCGCAAGCAGGAACCGTGACTTCAACTCAATGGGCCTCATTCATCAATATGTGCACATTTTTGCATACCAGAATGAGAAAAGTTCACATCTGATTGATGAAACGTTCGTATGAGACCCCATTTGATTGTACCCTGGCAGATGTGTTGACTATAAAAGAAAATTGCTGTAGAGCATACTGAGTATTTACTGCACCTGTGCATTCCATAGGAGTGCAGAAACACACATGTGATGAGGTAGAAAAGTGGTTTGCCCTAAAACTATTACTCTTCCCAAATGTATTCCTCCAGTGTGTTTCTTTCTTGCGTTCTCACCACACTTATTGTGAGTATTGCGAAGAACTCATCATGAGTTCAAATAAAAGTATTGCGATCTTTTGAAATACTTGATTTCTAATGCACAACTTCCTTTTCTCCTTTTAGATGCTTGATGTCAACTGTACAAATCATAGTCTGCCGTCAAAATAATCACGTTTAGCCTCTTCATGCCCTTCTCTCTCCAGCAGCCTTCATCAGCCCTGCTCCTCCTTCACATCCCCCCATGGCGTTATAATCATGAACAATATAAGATATGCATACGATATAATCCAAATCTACTCGCCAGTGGTTGTTGCTGAAATTGAAGCCGCATATTATCTCAGCCTTTTTCCTTATCTGTCCTCTGACGGAACCAATTGTCGTCACCATATTTGACAGATCACGCTCGGAGAAATTGGATGGATAAATCCGCTTTACATTCATATCACATCGCTCAATGTCCACAAACTCTTCTCGATGTTTTTCTTTCATCTACTGTGGCAAATTTGTCATTATCTGCGCGCTAGATGTTACGATGATGAGGCTGATGGTGATGACGATGAAGATGATACAACCCATCATCCAAACAGCACAGAAAATTGATGGTGACATAATTATACAAATCATACTGGAAGATTTATACTCCAATACACATACACAACCCCAATCTGTCCTTACATTTGCATTTGCCAGCAGAGACATAGTTACATCAATGACATCGGCACTTTTGGTTAAATAAAGTATGACAAGTTACTTTCCTTTCTGTTCCGAAACCTTAAATATAAAATGTGTAATCATAAGAATTCATACGGTTTCATCGCTTGAGAAGCAAAAGAAGTTAAAACTGTGAGCTACGCCCTCGCTAAAGTGGAGACAATAATTCACGTTCCAGCATGAGATGTTTGGTAACATAATAACATTTGGTAAACATTGGACATAGTGTGTGAATGTGTTTTTAAACCTATAACATTCAGGTTTTTCTACAAGAGGGAAGAAACTCTCCAGTCCCCAGTTCAGAGATAAACTGTGGTAGAAATGTCTGAGGTTGTGTGATAGGTTAATCATAACTTTTATCAATAACGCGTGTGTGAGGGTTCTCAGTCATCCAGGTCTTGCTTATGCAAGAAGGGTTGAACTGAAGGAAACTGGACTTGACAGAATAGAATCAAGAATATTGCTATCATTCAAAAACAAAGTGCAAGGTGACGTTTACAATGTTAGACAGCCTTGTTTCTGTGTCTCAAACCAAAATTGCCTTGTGTGGCTTGTGTTAATCAATCTTGACTGAGCTTTCACCAGAAGAGTTCACACTACAGGATGAATGTGAACCATGTCTGATTTATTATTAGTACTATTATCATATTTTGCCTACATTTGACAGACAAAGATGAGATTTTTTGTGACCATTATGGACACCAGAATCAGATATTTTTTCAGTTTTGTGTATTTGCAAGAAAACTGGGGAATAGGGGAATATCATGTTAATCACTGAACCTTCGTACTTGGTATCAACGCTGCGTTTAATCATCACATCATCACATCAAACATAAATCAGTCAGCCACCATCACTATGAGGCACACACGGTCAGAATTCACTCCATTATTTTCATAAGCCACATCCAATCTGATGTCATGAGCTTGAGTTCCTGTGTTGCGTTCAAGTGCATCTCACTACAGGCGCCAGCAGCAATGGAACATAACAGCCGGTGGAAAGATAAAAATGACAACACTTAATAAGCTTTTGAGGAGATGCTTCAATACAACCCAAACTCAAAGGCACATATCTTAATCGTAGGGTTTAAATTAATTGCTAAAGACACATGACAACAGTTCTTGATGTGATCTGCTGTTACATGTGTGTGATAAAAATGTACATGCAGGAAGGTAGGGGGCAGATTTCTGTTCATACTGATGACAGATATGGGTCACTCAGAAAGATGAATGTGTCATGACAAAAAGATGAGGTTTGAGCTCAATTTTGGAACTGTGTATTTCAGTTTGTACTTGTACTGAAATTTCCTCCCTGTCAATTGCACTCTGACTGCTGATGCAAGCAGTGTCATTCAGGTGAAAGCAGAGCGGGAGAGTCAGTGGAGTCTGTGCACCCATGGAAGAGGCACAATCAGCCAAATTAAGTGCAAACATCTGTGTAAGTGTACCGTGGTTGTATAAGGCCTTTCAGGAGTAAACCTGCTAATTCTTTGTATATATAATCAGGGCTCAGTTTTCACCTGAGGTTACAGGTGACTGTACTTAAATAGCAGATTTTAAATAAACAGCAAGGTTACAGGGCCCAACTGAAGGCATTTTAAAAAAACAAAAACAAACCGCAGTAACAAGAAGAGGATAGGGCTATTTTTTCTTTTTGATTACTTTTATGACAATATTGGCTTACCAATATTGTGGCAATGATCTATGAATATGAATATGGCTGACATTACAGGACTGACCAAGCTCCGTTAACCTCTCCTCCTTGTTCACATTGTGTAATTTAATTGAAATCTATTTATCTAGTTATTAAACAATTTGCCTCATAATGTAATTTCTATATTATAAAGATATACATACATAATAATTCACAATGGGTATTTATTGAGATATTATTGGAATAATTGTAGAACTAAACTGTTTTCCTCTTGCGTTCATTATTGTTGACACAGCAGGAGACAGTGTAGCTGATTTGCTTGTGAATCAATGTAGGATCTATTTTGCGATAATTGTTTAGGATTTCTTAGACGATTGTAAGCATATCACTACACTATGCTATCATAACAAGGTGGTAGAGCATTTGACTGCAGATCAACAGGTCCCCAGTTCAACTCTGGGTGCCCCTTTACATCCTAGTATTTATAAGCCCCATCGAAATTACTTGTAAATGGGACCCACACCCTTTGATACAAATAGTGGTCAAAGAAAAACTTTAAATGGGTTTGAATTTAAGAAACAGCTACACTATGTATTTAATTTCTTCCCGCTCCTTTAATTTTCTCTCACTTTAAATTCTTCTGTCCTGAGCATGTGTATCATCGAGGCCCTATGCCTTCATTAAGTGCTGTGTTTCAGGTCAATTTAAGGTGTTGATACGGAGCTACAGATCACTGTCTGGTAATCTATAAAGAATGGTGCTATGTTTTGTTCAGCAGTGTCATAGCACAGCATTTCACAAGCTAAATATCAAAATGTCCCCAGTTCAACTCTCGTGGCTCCCAACCGCTTTAAAGATCAATAAAGATGTGATAATGTCTCGCACAAGCCAGCATTCATTTATAAATGAAAAAACACAGAATTCATTATGTAGTTACTCACATTTACCATTTTGCTCCCCAGTTTCTTGCAGTGTCATCATACTTGTATAAAGTTAATTACATTAAATCCATTATAATTCTCAAAATGTGCAAAATAAGGACAATAAAGGCATTATAAGTTACCCTCCAAATTTGGCCACAACAGACTGCATTATTTGGCCACATTTGGGGTGCAAGTCTGGTCCAGCATCCTTTTGTAAATCCCACCTTCCTTAATTCTCTTTGGGGTTGCTGAACTGTAAGCATGAGCTCACGTTTTTATGGGTTTCTTGTATTTCCATCACATGTTCCACAGACCTCAGAATTTCATGCTCGACTGCTAAAACTCTTTAGCTCAGCTTTGAGATTCTCATCAGTAATTAGCATAGAGGAAACGAGTTAATCAGAGGTGAACGGATGCCTTGGCCTCCCTGTAAGCATGTACACATTATCATACCTAAGCATGAGCATACATGCCAAGACAAACACACACACACACACACACAAACATGAAAGAACTAAACCCCCCTCGGTTACAGCTCACCTGCAAACTCATTAGGTAATGATGGAGGAAAAAGGCCAGGAAAGACGAGGAGGGAGGAAAATTAGATTGTTCCTGTGTCAGTGCGTGGCCGTGTGTGTGTCCATGCTTGTGCAACCTTCAATCATGTGCAGAACATTGTTGCCATTGTTGACAGATTTGGAAAGCATATCTCTCTATCTATCTATCTATCTATCTATCTATCTATCTATCTATCTATCTATCTATCTATCTATCTATCTATCTATCTATCTATCCATCTATCTATCTATCTATCTATCTATCTATCTATCTATCTATCTATCTATCTGTCTCTCTGTCTGTCTGTCTGTCTGTCTGTCTATCTATCTATCTATTATTGTTGTTGTTGTTGTTATCATTATTATTATTATAATGTTTTTGTTATTATTGTTATTATAGGCTCGTCTTTCTGTCTGTCTGTTTGTTTCTGACGGT